>JAOBAZ010241176.1:0-16773 GCA_026546875.1 Pteroeides caledonicum
CACACTAAATAACCAGCTTTAACGGACATTAAGAATGAATGGGTACAATACACTTTACCATACCCAAGTCAGATGAATATGCCACTGCTCTACTTCGTTCTTAGTTAATCATATGCGTCATTTTAGTAGGGTACGGTAAACTGTACAATTTCCGAACAAATAATAAAGCAGGCCAATTCGAAGCACAAAAATACCCCATTACCCCAATCTGGAATATACATTAATTATCAAAAAAGTTTTACTAAAACAATTAGAATACCCTCTCTCAATTTTTATAACTAATAGCTAATTTGCAGTTTGTGTTCATCAGCTTTGAGCTTATCGAAATCTCAAGCTTGTAATCTAAATACAGTATATTAAAATAAATTAAACATTTATTAAATATATTGTTAAATATGTTATATATACCATATGAGAACAATGCCCAATGTGTGAAAAGTTTTCTTCTGATAAAATGCCTTCAGTTGAAATGTCACAGTTTTCACACATTTGGCAAACACCTCTTTGCTGTTTGACTTTGAATCCAATACTGTCTATCATAAGCACAATGCCGCACATTTAAGTGTTTATTATATATGCATATGTTAAAGCTAGCTAACTCTCTTTACTTTTCTCATTATGCGTAAACCTGACAATCAATTTCAAATGCAGCTGTCAACATACATTTGCTATTTTTTTGCACTGCAGCATCTCAAAGACTCAACTTTGAAGATAAAACTCTCAACATTTTTAAGATGTTGCCTCCAATTCGAAAGTGGCGCCATGAATGAGATAACACGCTAAGAATAATTTTAACAAATATTATAACTATATAACGAACGACAGAACCATTTCAACTTATTTCTTGATAGGTATCTATCATAAATATACACATAAACGAAAATATAAAAAAATTATGTACAAACTTTGGTCAACAAGTTGTACATCTCCTCAGATTCGGCTTCATTGTCTTGCAAAAATTGTAAATCCACCTTCATAATGCGTCCCCAGTCAAGAGGAGCCATCTTCACTACAAAACGATAGTGTTCGCACAACCTTATCAAATTATTCAATCGATAATATCCATATAGCTTTTATTATTGTTGTCTTGTCAAAAACACAGCCTCGGCCACCATTTTGAATTCATTTCGCCAGCGTCGAATCGCGCCGTAGCAACGGGAACCTGGTAATCACTAAACAGAATGACGTCAGGCCTAGTATGCAGCTATAGCATATATATCAATATCTATGAGCTATAGTCGAACTGGTATGCATTTGAGTGAAAACTACTTCGCTGCACCCAGTGAACTGTATTCTGTGCCCAATAAGCACGATGAATTGGCTGGTCTTAGCTAGTAAACTGCATATTTTTGCATAAACATACGAGGACACATTGTGCCACTGAGTGGCCCTTCAGTACATACTTCAGTACGGGTATCTATTCTGTGACCAGTCCTTCGAACTAGCGTTTCTGAACAGACCGCCCTGACGTTTAAAAAAGTGCGCTCTACAGATTTGCTGGGTAGCATCGGACAAGCAAAAAGTACACCAACAAAATCAACACAAAAAGAAGACGGGCGTAAAAAAATTCATTTACTTTAAAAAACCATTTAGCAAAAAACCTCTTGTGGTTTTCACTGAAATGAAATTTACATAAAGTTTCGTCGTTTTACTATAAACAGTGATTTGTCCAACATTAAAAAAATATTTCATTTTTTTTTCAGTTTGCATGCATCAAAATTACCATTGATACACCAACGACACAACTTACAAACGTTCTAATATTTCTTGCTCTTGTACAACAGCGTTGACTATGTATATTTATATGTCTATTATATAAACTGTTGTGCATCACAAAATTTAAACAGTCCAGTAAAAAAAATTGTTCTAGTTGGGAAAGTATTTAAAATAAGAAATGGAATATTTTTCCTTTTCCATTTCTTTGCTTCACTTGTTTCTGATAAGCTAAGAAATTACTCTTTTCCATTTGAAATACTTGCCCGAACTCCGCTGTACCAAATTAAGCATAGAAGTCGAGAAGTGTCGAGTTGGGAACGCAAAGACGATTGGTCTATACACAACAACATCGCTTAGGTTCAAAAAATACTGTTCAACATGCTACTAATCGTTTTAACGTAATAAAACAACACTGGTAATCTCCATTAATTTAGCGTGAAATGCTACGACAGATTTGTGGAACCAACAGCGTTATTCACTGTGATATTAGTACAAAAATAAGGTTGTCAAAACGCCATTTTCATAGTTGTTAAAACAACCCTGTTCGACTGTTGACAGTTTTGCTCCAGAATAAGCATGAGTGTTTTTAAAAGCCGGCTGCAAACTCAGGATAGCTAGATCAACCATGTCCAAGCTGGTCATTTCAACCATCTTCAAGGCTGTTAACCATATTTTCACGCGCGCAGCTTACAAAGATAAACTACCACAAAAATACGAAAATGTCATTACTTTTCAAGTTTCTCCTCCTCAAGCTAGACCAAGCGCCATTGCGTTGCCAACTCGATACCTAGTACAATTGAAACAATAATTTTCTCTGTACGTGTGTTTTAAAATCAAACAAATTGCAATCGAAATAGTTTATAGATTTGTCAGTAACTAAAATACTCTGACCATATTATCTTTTCTGGTGTCTTGGTTTAGTTCACTTTTGCCGCCTTTAAAGTTCTTATCTCCAGAATTATCCAGCATCAAATATTTTGGTTTTTGTGTAGGTATTAGCAAAACCGAAAAACTTTTAGTTAACAGACATATGTGTGAATACGATGGCTTAATTAATCGGTCGCTACCGTAGGTCGTCCGCATAGTGACATTATTGTCGAGAACACAGCGATATTGTCGATAGCCTAGTGACATTTTCGCAACCACTGATCCGCATAGTACCAGAGTACGCATTTCTCTCAATTTATCAAAAGCTACCCACCACAAAGTAGTCTTTGGCATAGAGAGTATATAGAAATGCACATTTTCCAAGTTTTGGCTGATGAAAAGTTGTATTTTCCAAAGCAGTTATATATCACCGATGTTCGTTTAAAAATGCAAATGTAAAACAAGTCTGTGATGTGGGCGCAAAGAATATCGAGCAGGAAGTAAATCACAGAACAAAATAAGACCAGAAGAGCCACACATATACAAAGTGTAACCAAAATCCTGGCTGGCTATTAGACTTACTGGCGGCAAAAGATACGCGAAAAACATACTCGGCATCACAAACTTCAAAGGCTCCGACTTGAGTAATCCCTAATCACACGTGGATCACACGTGAATTAAATGTTATCACATGTGAACCACGTGTCAATTTGGAACACAACACGTGACTATTCTGTAAGAGATCTTATGTATATTTCCGATTCTGTGTCTACTTGACATAAGGAATGCGCCATCCAGTATGTACATGGATCAGTGGTGGATATTCTATGTCATGCAGGATTAACAGGGGACACCTTGTATAACCAGGATGTCCAGGGAAACCTACAAACAGCTAACCATGTTTCCTATTGCGAGCACTGTGTAACATCTTTGACTAAGGTAGCCGTTAATATTTAACAAACTGCGTTGTTTAGTCTTTAACCAATCGATAAAGATGGTGTTGGGCGCCATGTTCGCTCGTCGACACCTCGAACACATAAGACAAACAGAGCAACGTTTCTTGTGTTTCGCGATTTGTGACCGTCTATAAGAAAAATGAAACAATTATTTATAAAATTGGCGTCACTCAGCAATCCAAAGATCTCCCTCCAATTCTATGTAGTACGTATCGAGCTCACTGCGTATAGGGAGCTCGATACTGGGCCAGTTCATGTAGGATGGAGACCGTGATGGACGCAGACGGCGGGCCTACCTGAAGTATGGTGAAGTTTTCCAGTACGCTGTTCATCATGTATTTTTCAGGAAGCTGTTTCAGTTTGTGAATGAAGTTGATCATGTATTCACACATCGGTGAACGATGTATTCTGTAAACAAATCGACCGTTTTCAAAGTGCGCATATTCCGTCTATAATAGAAAAATTAAAAATATAAAAAAAGATAAAATAAAATAAAAAATCGGACTGGTAAACCGAAGGTCGTGAGTTCGATTACCAACTGCGGTTAAGTAATTTTTCGCTTTTTCCAGTATGCCTTCGATCACTCGGGGAGCGCCTTAATCCTTATAAATAAAACGACGTCAACCAACGCCACACAAGTTTACTCGTCAGAAAAAATCTCCTAGACGGGGACAAGTTAACCGAACCCTTCGTACTAAAATCGAATATTAAGTAAACACATCTAAACGGAGTAAAATAAAAAAAGTAAAATTTTGTCTAATATAATTTAAAGAGGTTTCGTACGCGACATTGTAAAGCACACAGAAATGTACAATTAAAAGTTAATTAATTATAATTAGGAACCGAAACTTCGGCTGTTAGTAACCGTTTCGTATCTCTGAATACGAAAGTACAAACCTCGACTTTTTCCACAACTTGTTTTCCAAACGAGCAAACCTTCGTAGAACAAGTAATGGTCATATTTTCACTTGATTCATAGCTAGAAAAGAAAACAGATTTTTCACTCTCAGTTGTAAGCAACACACTGAAACACTGTATATTGTCAATTCATCAAACGATTTAAGTTTATCGAAAAAGCCAGTTACATAAGTCATAACTCACGTGCTTGATACACCGTAGAAAGAGCCTGATTCGTCTTTGACATTCGTGTTCAAATCGGCCTAGAATACAACATAAAACAGCTTATAGTACGTTACAGAGATGGAGCCTGTAGTTTGAAGGTGTAGCATAAATAGAGGCAGTATACAACATATGTAACTGTTACATCTGGCATATAATGTAATTTCGTCCTACGTCTTTCTTATGTTATACGGTTCTTACCCAGAATTTCACTAAGAAGAAAACGGATTGCGGCCCTTTTTCATAGAGTTCACGTAAGCCGCCTTTCTTTTCGGGGAATTTGTCGTATATTTGGCGAATATCGACAGCCTAAAGAGTGTAGAAACAAAACTTTTCTTCAAAACCACAAAACATTACTCCAATTTAAAATAACACGAAAAACGTTAATACAGCCGTCCAAACTAACAAAAAACCTTGAAAAAATGGTATAAAAACGCACATACCTCAAGGATAGAGTCTTGGAAATTCACATTAGGTCCGAGATGAACGAATAGATGCTTGTGGTACTAAAAACAAAAGAGAAAATGTATTTAATTCAACTGACCAAACAAATTTACCTATATGAATTTAGCAAAAGATGGCGGACGTTACCAAAATGCACCGCGGTCTGAAATGGTTGAAAAAAGTTAACGTCTTTTGAAGAACAGATAGAAAAGAAGAGGCTATTTTCTTTCTTGTGTTAAATTTGTACTCTATCAGCTGTGCACAACTCTTGTCATCTTTTTTATTTTTAGCTATGTATGCAATGATTTATGTTCAATGTTTATGCTTGATAACCGCAAGGCATGCTGGTAAAATGTACACGCCGCCATCTCTTTCGTCATGGTCCGTTCAAGCGCGGTGATTGGCTAATACGCGGGCAGAAAAGTGAATCACGCCCCCACGGAAATGTTTCCCGCCAATGCATATTTGTTGTCAAAATGTCGACTGATAACTCAAATATCACCAAAAACACATTCACAGTGAAATTCAGCCCGATAAACGCACTAGTTGACAGTGCTCAAGTACAAACCAGTGAAAGTGCAAAAAAACAAAACAAAGCTGTGGCCATAATTAAAGGTAACTTTCTATTACATATTTTAATATGAAAACAATGAGTTTATGAACTTTATCGGCTTCTTTCACACTTTAATGTAGTTATAGACTATAGTATAAACCAAAAATCCCGTATAAATTTTTTCTTCGCATAATACTTTTATTCTTGCACTTGGGATGTTGTTCGACTTTCGAAAAGCTAAAAAGCACTCGCGTACCGCTTGTGTTTTTATTAGGCTTAAAGTTAAAGTCTTGCAACATCCTGTGTGCACGAATAAGTTAAGAGAATGCACGAAAATCGATACCGGCATAGCACGTATTCCTTTATTTAATAGTAAAAAAACTCGTTATGAGGATAAATCCATAACAATAATATTAAACTGTTCAAGTTTTAAATAAACTGTTAATGTTTTTAAACTGTTAATGTTTTAAATTAGCCTGTTCTTGTTTAAAGATAATTAACTTTAGTATTAATTAAAAATTAGCACAATTAATATCATTCGAAAATTGAAAAAATGTTAATAACATGAATTTATTAATTATGTTAATTATGTTACTCTACAAAAAAGCAATTGAAATCTCACCGAATCTGCTTTTATTCCTTGTTGTTCAACAAACGCTTGGAAGTCAATAAGACGCAAAGGCTATAAGAGAAAATATAGGGTTCGTAACTTTATAAAGAGTTACAGGCTAGCTCAACTGTGTACAAGCTGGTCAGTCCAACCAAGCTGGTCAACTTTACCACATTCAAGCTGGTCAGCAGCCCATCTATGTTCAAGCTGGTCAACACAACCTTGTTCAAGCTGGTCAATTTAACCATATTCAAACTGGTCAACTCAACGACAATCAAGCTGGTCAACCCAACCAGTTTCAAGCTGGTCAGCTCAACTGTGTTCAAGCTGGTCAGTCCAACCATGTTCAAGCTGGTCAACTTAACCATGTTTAAGCTGGTCAGCAGCCCAACTATGTTCAAGCTGGTCAACTTAACCATGTTCAAGTTGGTCAACTCAACGACAATCAAGCTGGTCAACCCAACCAGTTTCAAGCTGGACAGCTCAACTGTGTTCATGCTGGTCAGTCCAACCTTGTTCAAGCTGGTCAACTTAACCGTATTTAAGCTGGTCAGCACCCCAACTATGTTCAAGCTGGTCAACTTAACCATGTTCAAGTTGGTCAACTCAACCACAATCAAGCTGATCAACCCAACCAGTTTCATGCTGGTCAGCTCAACTGTGTTCAAGCTGGTCAACACAACCTTGTTCAAGCTGGTCAACACAACCTTGTTCAAGCTGGTCAACACAACCATATTCAAGCTGGTCAACTTAAGCTGGTTCAACCTTGTTCAAGCTGATTCAACACAAGCTTGTTCAAATTTACTTAACCATGTTCAAGCTGTTCAGAATCAAGCTGACTAGCTAAATTCAGTTCAAACTGCCTACGTGTAGCCCAAACAGGCCATTATGTGCGAAACTAGCTAATATAAAGCTATTTCTGGGTATAATGGTCTTAGCTAAACTTACCATTGTTCGACTTGCATTTGACCAGTTGGGCCCAGAACCACTCATGGTGAGGTTGCTTGCACCTCCATAACTTGTTCTCTATAAAAGTTCAAAGGATAACATTTTATCATCAGTGCAAGGATAGTTGGAAAAAACTAAATAACTCTTCTTTTTGCAACTGTATAAGTTTGCAGCTGCATTGCCTGGTAATTTGACTCATAACACTTTTGTAACTTACCATTTCATCACTAGGTGAGGAGACAGTGTTACTAGGCACCATACCAGATGATGGGCCAGGACTGTTAGGTCCAAAAAGTGTTCTTGGGTTGGTTGGTAAAGCCCCAAATGTTGTGGGTGTTGTACCAGTCTGTGATACCTGATTCCCCCAATACTGGAAAAAATTAAAATTGATTACTGTACATAATATAATTATCATTTATTAATTTACATTTTTATGTGCAATTAAAATGAATTAATCATTATTTGTTTGTTTCATTTGTTATTTGTTTTGTCACTCAAAACACAGTCAGTTGAACAGTTTATGGGAGGTGTGGCATTTAGCATTAAATCAGATAAGTGGCCGGTATTGCCAGCATTGCCATTTAGTTCACCAAAATCTAAGTGGATTTCTAGTCTATAGGCATAAAACAATAAAAGAGTTCGAAGATTTTGCCTGCCTAAACTATGCATATCCACAGGCCACTAATTTGCCAATTTCTCATGCATGTTCACATCACTTCATTCGATATAACTTGCCTAACCAAATATCACTATGTTATATTTCCAAGATACCCTAACTACAGCCTATTAAGCTTCACAACAGCAGACACACATTTCAAGGGTTAAACCCATAAGCATAAAGAGGAAATTGAAAATTTGAGAACTATAACATAAATTAACAACAACATTTTATTTTTAATTCAGAAAAGAAGTTGGAGCTCAATTGATTGCAACACATAGCCTGACTACAGTTCCTACTAGCTCAGAAGATATTTAAATTTAATAAAAAAGTTAATAGCCTGGCCCTAATTTTTATAATTCCAAACTTACTGGTGTATTGGGAAGTGCTGGTAACGGTTGACCAGGATGGGAACTGTAACTGGAATGTTGTTCATTGTAATTATTGACACCTGATATAGTTTTATTGTGTAACACAGATGCTGACACAATTTGGGCTGAAGACATTGAAGCCATTGTCTGTAAAGCTTTGTCTCTTGCTGCTTGGTCCTGCAGGTAAAGAAAAACAAAATAATTATACCAATCCACAGAATAAAGATCTATACAGAAGGCTCACTCAGTGGTACAACATGTCCCCGAATTTTTATGCAAAAATATTCAGTTTACTGGCTGAGACCAACCAGTTCAGCTTGTTGATTGGACAGAGCACACAGTTTACTGGCTGCGAAACATGTGTAATGAGATATGCGCGAGGACAAAAAATTCAAAAGTTCCGACCGAAGTGGCCCTTCTGTATATTTTTATTCTGTGCCCTGACCATATTCAAAGGGATAAAGAAGACCAAGTAGGTATGAATGTCTATGTAGTTAAACTTAAATAATGATTTTTGTTTAAGAATAAAGCAATAACACCAGGCATCACCAGCTTTCACACACAATCAGACACAAATTATGCTGTTGTACATTTTAATCCTAACCATTCTTGTAAAATACAGTAAAATTAAATTTAGTACCTTTAACTTGGACTGGATTTCTCTTGCTTTTTTCCTAGCCAAAACCTGTATATGACTGGACACCTGGACAAAAATAATACCATTATCATGGTTAATTTTGTCCATGTATTATGTTCTTAACAAGTAATGTTATGCCCTACAGTTATACACCACACTTAAAGTGAACTGTAACCAACTACAGCTGCTTTCTTTACTTATGGGGGTACAATGTATGGTACAATAACTCTTTTGATAGCAAACGACAAGTAAGCAAATTTCAAAAACAATTTGCACAGTTTGCCATATAAGCATACAGTACAGTATTAAGTTTGTTTTAACGGAATACAATGTTGTCAAGTTTAATAATGGGCTAAAAGTAGTGAACATTATTAAACTTGACAACTGTGGACCAATTTAAAAATAATTATCTGCATTACATTTACATGTATATAACTGAATTAAATGAGAACAACAGCCTATGCTAATGTCACAGTGCTATATTTAAATGAGCTTGAAGTACCTGCTTTCGTGTACGTGTTTTCCCTGTTCTTAGCTTGATGTACCTGGCTATTAATTCATTGCGACCTGAAAGAAAATGTTACACCAATAATTATTGATACCTATTAACCTAATAAATAGGTTTTTGGCTAAATAGTTTTTGTATTTCTGCTTTATTGTTGCTGACTGTAGGTTTAAAACCATGTTTAGGTAAGCCAATTGATTACAAAATATTTATGAAACTGTACATAGAGATTATTATGAGCATGGCTCAATTCTCTCTTGACAAGTAAATATCATCATCTGACATTACTCAGAGTAAAGTAAAAGTATAGTGTACTATAGCCTGTATAGCACATTGGGGTAGCCAACAAGTTAATAAGAAACATTTACACTGTCAGATGGTCTTGTTAACTGTTATGCCCCACACCCTAATGAGTAATAGTTGTCTGACAATAATTATACTCATTAGGGGGTGAGACATTAATAGTTAACACATTTAAGTAGTTTTAGAGTCATTGTTGATCATAAGTCAGTCATTGTGATAATTTTTAGTTTTTTCAGTTTGTTTGATAAACTTTTGGTTCTGAAATCTTTTAACTCAATTGATGTTGTTATTGGAGGATGTCATTATTATGATGGACGATTGGTCAGCACCAGTAACTTTATATGGACAGTGTTGGTAAGGCATTTTAATTCGGTATCTTTGTGAAATCACAGAGTATCTGAGAGCCAAAGTTGGAGTTGTTTATACAGTTGGGTTTCTATATGTATGACTGAGTACACTTCCTCATACTAGTGTAATTGGACCACCATAAAAGCAAATCTGATAAATAACTAAATTAATTTGGTTTATACACCTAACACAGTAACTTAAGTTCTACAGAAATTGTTCTTCTAAAGGTTGAGAATTAGGTGACTATCACTTGTTCCTACAACACTGGGGATCCAATAAGGATCCTCTTCTCCCCAGTGTACTATATTAGTTACTATAGGAGAAAACTAACTTTATTTATACTGGATAGCTAAAAAGTTCTAACCAAACTGTTCTCCTCAAAAATCTAGTAAGGACCATCCTCCATTCCATAGAGGTTCAACCAACCTTGTACTGGAACAGAACAGTTCCACATAGTTAACTGTTCTGTCAGGGTGTCCACTAGTAACAATCTTTCATTAATGAAATCTGGTGTAACTAGCAAAGATACACAGAAAACCTAGAAAAAACTTGCAGTTCTAGGTAGAATCGAACCCATGGAAGCACTCTTCACATGCAATAAAGGCAAAATCCTTAAACAAACAGCTGCTGGAACTGAAGTCAAAGTGCTAAGCACATGCACTGTGCCTGCACCAAGACAACTTATTTAATTAAAATCCATAACTGAGAACTCTTTTTATAACCAGTTGAAATCTCTCTAATTTTTTGTAGTATCCTAATGTATCCTATTATTTCTGTTCATCTGACTAATGAAAATAAATGACCTGCTTTTTCAATTAGAGAACATTATCAGTTTTTATAATATAGCCTGGAGTGTTTGTTGTGCTCTTGTAAAATGTAAACAGTGTAGAACAAAAAAATGGTTAAAACAAAATGGATACATTAAAGCAAAAAGCAACAACAAATAGTTCCTTCAGAACCATCTGGAAATTATGATTTCAAGCTACATAGCAAAATAGACAGAAATTGCAAGGATGCAATATTTCCAATCAATGGATTTGAAATTTTGTTTTCTTGCTTGAATATCAAATTTAGTTTGAAGATGTTTTTATTCATAGTTTGGCTTTTCGTGTCTTAAAGTTGGCAGATGGTAGAGGTTTTTACCTTATTTAACCCACGTATTTCATGAAAGTACAATATTTCCATGATATATTGAAATCCTGTTCATTGAAACCTTATTCGTACTATATTAGATGCATATTACTGATATTAACAGTCTTGTCTTCATACCGAAAATTCAAAAGAACTTATGGCAAATCTAAAATGGCATAACTTTTACACAGGTCAAATACTAACCCATAATATACATAGCACAACAATATTAACAAAATATTGGCAGTAATTTTCAAAATTAACTCTCTATTATGGAGAACATATAAATCCAAGCATGCATGAGACATCACATCCCCAATGGGATAATTTTAGTAAGGTACAGTGATTTTGTAAAATGAAAAGTGTATTCTATGGGTATCAAGGATCCATAAAGACATGAATTGTTTAAAAAAGTATGGAGGAGTGTTTCCATGCAACTTCTTATATTAACAGATAAAAATTATTTGTATTTTTATGTGTTATTGGCCTTAACTGAAAGCTATACCCACCATTAACACCGCCTTCAAATTATACAATATTGAACTACAATGGCAATTGAACTGCATTTAATTCATTAGAAATTGCAACTAAATATACATCGAGCATTTGAAACAGCTCTGAACGACATATCCTTACACGTAGTAACGACTAACGTGTTTGTTTTCAAAGCTGCACACAGTCTCTCGGATGCAACGGTTAAAACTGACGTCCCACACAAAAATATTAGTATAATACAGGCTCTTCGTCTACTAATGAACGTTGGCTGTTTGTAAAATGTAGCTTTCTTAATATTTATTCACAAATTACATATCTGATAACACTAAACAATGAGGAATCGAATTAACAAACAAATGGCTGGGATGAAGATAACTAGAGATGAGGAGACGCTAAGCGTAACAGTAAGACTACTAAGAGAACCTTTTCAGCGACAACGAACTCCATAGCGCGTTTAATTCAAGGCCACTCGAACTAATAGAGCAAATATCGATCAATTTCGTTTAATCAAAATTGCTTTTAACCACAAATTGCACACAAGAACAGTAAAGAGTTTAAATAAATCAGGTATTGCTGACCATGCTGACTTTTTGAGCCTCGACGAAACTCGAGTAGTTTCATAGTCAATCGTCCTCTTCCGTCATCTATTTAATATAGCATTAATGCCGAACATCCAAATTGATTCGTTTATAATATACTTCCATCTGTTGCGATATTCCACGCTTTAAATCAAGCTGTGCAGAAATGATATCAACAAATCGGCCATTGTTTAGGAGCTGTAAACGTCAAAAGTTAAAAACCTTTTTGTCTTGATGTCTTTTGGCCCGTACTGAGGCGCCAGGATTCTGTTCTAATTTTACAGCTCCCTCTTGAGAATCACGACTGAAATATATACACAATTCAGCGAGGGGAGACCTTCTGTAAATGAAATAATTGGAATCGCATAACGATCATATTTTTATCGAGAAACAAGCCAATCCTAACACAGTACTCAGTTGCCCACGAAAATTTGTAAAGACAAGTTGCTAAGGTAGATTTCTGTATCGTGCCGAAACGCAAGATACGCCGCCAATCGCCATGGTCGCAACAGTTAACATTTTAAACCGAAGCTCAACCGAAAACCTGTCGTTTTTTTGTATGTAAATACTCAACCTTGTTCATTTCACTTTGTTTAATTTACATTGCACTTAAAAGGCTTCCTGAAACATACAACCTATACACGAATTTCACTAACAGAAATTTGCTTACACGATCAAAAGGGACCCATTGTTCTTTTGAAGCTCAGCGCACATCTTTGCGAAGCAAACAAGCCCGTCGAGCCAGTTGCAGTGTTGTACACTAGCTTTGTATAGAAATTCCAAGTATTTCGACTGAAAAGGAATGCTTGGTACGGCAAAAACGTGATTTCAAAACAGCAATAGTTTACCTCTAACACCTCGACTTCCGCTGGCAATGTCACAACTATACCGAAAGACCATTTGGAGAGCACGACATCGCAAAGCAGCGAGCTAGCTTAAAAGTACTTACCGTACATCTTCCCTTCGTCCGACAATATGATTTTTCGTCGACCACAAGGTGGATATATGGCCAAAGCCTCCTGAAAGCTCTGTTCGATATCTGGGGACCATACACCTTCGGCATCATTTGCCATATCTTCTGGACTTTTGGCTTTCTCCTCCGAATTCGTCATCATTGGGTCGAAGCAGTTCGATTGCGCCAACTATTGCTTCGCCGAACCAACGTATTTTTCCAGAACAAATTCCGTTTGAAGTTTGTGTACAACAAATTCTATCGCTACAGATAGTTTATCCGGAAGCCAATCTACAAAAATGAGAAAAATTTCAACCATTCAGTAGAGTTCAAATGTAGTTCTCAACAGCGACAACATAAGCCGTGCACTCAAGCCTGTGCGCTTGACTGACTCCGCGAGCAGAGATGGCCGCCATTTCGCACCCAGATTCCATCTTTCCGCGAAATTCGACAATGCTTTTACCTGTTCAAGTTAACCAGTTATAAAACTTGTATGAATATGAACAACTCGCTTTTCTTGTGGATAACAAACTATGTTAAGAATGAATTAAAAATATGCCTGGCTCGCCCACTGAAACCCTCTTTCAAATCGCCAGTGAAGGGGGGTTAAAATCAATTGTTTAGCAGTCAAAGGTTAGGAGAAGATATTATTTTTTTTAAAATAATAATATACCTTATTACGTATTTACCATTCATCGTTATTAAACATGTCAGCTCTACAATGCAATTGTTTCATATCCCATTTAAGATTTAAAGTTTCCTTATTAATAAGAAATATTAATAAGAAATGGCTTTGTTTTCGAACTACAATGAAATTCTCCCAACAGCGAAGGAAAAGATGTGGTTTGCTTTTGGAACATTCCGTAAGCACGTCACATTACCAAATATGGTAAAAGGAAGTCAAACGCCCATGCTTATTTTTATCGCTAAATCAAGATTCACGACGCCTCAAAGATCAGATTTCGCGTTCAAACAGGGCTGTTAAAACTGTTCGCTATACGCGAATTTCAGTTCTTCTACAGAGAAAAAGCTATGCCGATGTCAATAAGATTTAATATTACGCTTTGTCTATTGTTTAAGTATTTGCGTCGTTGAATATTATGTTTATTCATTCGATTAATATTAAGCAAATTAGAACAATTGGTTGTCAATGTATTGTCCTTGAGGGCCCGGACAAGGTCAAACACAGACAACAGATAATATCGGCGTGAAGACAGTTCTTATGTAAACTATACAGTATTGATACTCTTAAAGTGCTACCGTGACAAAAAGCATTTCGCCGGTTTGGATCATAGCACAAAATATCATTTCAAACTCCTCAAATTATATCTCCAGCTTTTCAAACCATGCAAATTAGGTCCTGTGTGACGTCATATGCCGGTACTCAAGAATATTAAATAAAACTTTAAATGGAATATATCAAACGATGCAACACTATAGCTTTATGATGTATATACATTCTAATGTGTACATACGTTGTTTCCATGGAAACAGTACAAACAACTACTTCACTAAAAAATGTTAGTTGCGCTTGCAGCCCTATTTGGAGAAAAAAAACACCCATTTAACTTACTGACTCTTGCCTTTTGCCAGCATTTTCTACTGTGTTTTAGTTTGAACCTTGTAATTCAAAGGGAGGAGATAACCATTTTTTCTGTACAAGCAAATCGCATTTGATGCTAAATTGATTTCGAGAAAACGTGGTGGTACAAATTCTGAGATTTTTTGTAATAGTATAGAGATATTTCTCTCTGATATACTAGCGACAAGTTTGGACAAGTTGTTCCAATTACAAAGAAATATACTGCTCGTTTTTATTTTAACATATGTAACTATTATTTTATATTTTCGCTTTTTACAAACCATAATGCTAACCAACCTGGTTTCCAGAATTATTTATCTACCGTCTACCAGAAATGAGGAGGAATACGCAAATTCTGCGAAATCGATAACAATAAATTTATTCGATGTTTTGACTGGGTTTTAGTGGTTAGAATACTGCTAAACTGCACAATAATTGGTAAAAGTTTATTGTCTATTCTAACTACATAATTGTTTTGACGCTTAGTTTGCTCTCACTGTAATAATAATGATAATAATAATAATAATAATGATTAATTATTATTAATAATTATAATAATACTAAATTATTATTAGTAGTAGTAGTAGTAGTAGTGGTATATTTTATGCAACAGCAACGACGACAACAACAACAACAACAGCAGCAGCAACGACAACGACGACAACAACAACAGCAACGACAACACGACAACAAGACCACCAGCAGCAACAGCAACAACATGAAATTTTATGTTTGATAGTTTTACAATTTGAAGCGTCTTATCATCAGACACAAGAAATACCAAATATATTTCCAATTAAAAAAAACAACAAAATTGCTGCTTCTTTCAGTACAAACAAAGCCTATGGTCACATTCATATCCTCAATAACAAAAAACAACAGTAAATTCATTAAAAACGAAAGAAACATTCGAAAGGTCACCATAGCTTATTGCCTTGGACGAATGGAAAATGACCATAATTCCATAGATGTCCAATATAGCCATACAGTGTATGTGACCGATTGTATGGTCGATATGTTACCAATAATCCATTATGTATTACCTCGTCCTTATACCTCATTCATTGTATAATATCTCATTTTATGAGGGCACACCACCTATTTGTTAGCATATATACTACTTTCAGTGAATGGTACTAAGTAACGGCAGAATGCAACCACCATTCTATCAAAGAGAACATCCTTAAAAGATTGCGGTATTGGACAACCTCCTGAATTCGAAGGACAAGCTGCTAGAAAGAAGGTAATTCGCATTTTCTATATAGTTGAACTGTATGGACACCACTAAGATTACTTTTAACCCTTTATAGCCCAGACTTTCCACATTGACAAGTAAAATCGTCTGGCGTTAGACAGAGTAAAATGCTAAAGGTGGCCAACAGGCTATAAAGGGTTAACATGCGGACACGATAGGCCCGCACTGGCCCGCATCATTTGCAAAGTGCGTCAACAATGATTTTCATACGCAATCCAACAAATTCTTGTTCTCGAATTGCCTTTATGTCTTTACTTGTAAGTTTTTGCCTGAAGATGGAGTTATTCCGAACGATGTCAATTATGTAAGTTATTGATGAGCCTATGGTCTATAATTTCAAAATAAAAATCAATATTAAGGCTTTATATTGATACTATTTTACTATAGTTTAGTATTCTTCCACTCACGGAAAAAAGTACTATACAGTATGTCAGTACTAGCAACTAACGTGGTTCAATACTGGTATCCATCTCGATTTATACTATTTGCCATGACAGGTGTACCGTTTTGCAAATTGTCAGCGTCAAAGATATCATTTATCACTAAACTATTTAAGGATTAACGCACTCTGTGAGAACGTTATCGGGTTTTACATGCACGAGTTCATAAACTAGGAACGAGAAGTTCAATACTTCTAGTTCAGTATTGAACTTTCTCGATTTTGTTCTCCATTTTGCTAATGCAATAAATTTTATAACGGCACTGCCGTGGCGTTGTTGCTATATAAAATTCACTCACGTGGTAC
>JAOBAZ010241287.1:2099-16766 GCA_026546875.1 Pteroeides caledonicum
CCGTTTCCGGTTTCCGACCTTAGGCCTCACCGGACACCGGGAAAATGTCCAAAGTGACCAACACAAACAAATTTTCAAAAATTTGTGTGATGTAAAATTTGTCTATTCATGACAAGATTAGCCCGGACTAAATGTGTAATTTTACCCCAGTGGTTTTATGGTATATCAACCTTACTTTCTGAGGTGTATATCCCAGCATACATTGTGTGTTGTTGTTGCTGTGCCATTTTACAATACACTGGGATTTTAAATGGAATCAGTTTAAAACGTCAACAAAGGGGACACCTATTGGAAGGAGATAATCACTCATAAACTACACCTTGACGCCAAACATGCGAGACATTTGACACAGGTTAGTAAGACATATTGCGATATATAATTATTTATAATCCACTTTTGAGTTAAATTTCTTAAGTAGTGTATTATTTGCAGCATAACCGAGTCAATTGCTTATTATACTCTGTCTTAGGATAATGATAATGAGAGTTGGTGCTCGAGAGACATTCTCAGCATCAGAGAAGCTAAACTGGCCAAGCGACGTGACTTTTGTCATACAAAATGAAAGCATATTCTTCGACGTTGAAGGTAGCTTGGATCTTTTGGGGATAAACGAACTCGTAAAATTGCGTGGTTGGAAGAAGATCAAAACCTTTCTCTCAGAACAAGGTATAAATTATTTCTAAATTATGGTTATATGGTTAATCTATATCTCGATCGGTTCTAGTGTTTGTTTGTTTGTGACACTGTTAGTAAATCCAAAAGAGAATGGGCTTTCTCTTCTTCTAGACTTAATAATTTGAGCAGATTATGATCTAAATTGGTAACAATTCTGCTTTTTGAGGAAATATCTCAAACATATGTTCGGGAGCCCCCACTTGACTACAGTCAGCTTTTGCATTTTAGTTTGTATTTTTTAACTAGTGCATCTGGAATTTTTGTAGTTTTGTTTGCCATGCAATTTCCAATTAGCCACCTGCACCATGTTATATTATCTATTGATTTTACTCTATTTACAAGTTTGCTTTCTTTAATTTTACCAGACACACTGCACCGGCTATCATTTCAAAAAGCAACAACAACACAACTGACCTTATCCTAATGAGCACCTGGTTTGTTAAACCACAATGCTGGCACCAAATAAAATGATTTTAATTTGTTTGATACTTTTTAGGTGTCAGAGATTCCTTTATCTTGGATGGGTTGAAGAAGTTGCTGATAAGCTACCATGCATTTGTTACCATACTATTTGGGTTTAAGATGAATGTGGGCCAAATGCAGGAGGACAGAATTGCCTTAACGTCCCACCTTCTGGAAAAATTGCATGGCATGGAAATAAAGGACAATGGCAAAACACCATCGCTTAAACGTAAAATACGCAAGGAACCACACAAACATCGCCAGTTCTACCCCATACGCCTAGCAGTACTGATGCTACTGGTCTTTTTGGTCCTGGAAGTACACCACTGTCGACCAAAGAAAATGTATCACCAATAAAACATTTGCTGAACTCACCATTAAAGGTTGGAAGGCGTAGTTCTGAGCTTCTACAAAAAGAAAGAGCAACTCAGGAAGATCAAACATCTGGTAGGTGCTGGAAGGTAAGGTCATTGATGAACAGAGTGCGCATCCAAGAAAGTACATTGTCAGTCATTTCAAGAAGAGTCCACGGAGGCAGTTAAAAGGATTTCCTAGCAGCATTATCATGCTCGGTTGTTTCTGATGATGACAAAACTATGACACCAGAAACTGATGAGTGGAATGGGAAGTTCTCAGTCCAGGATATCATTAATTTTACCAAGATGATCCATGCAAGTGATAGAGAACAGACAGTGTATGACATTTTAACTAGAAAACATGCTGCTGAACGCCACAACATCAAGGCAAATGAAGTGCTACAAGTCGGAGAACAGTAGCGCTTCCGATGCATATGTGCGTACAAAATTCCCTGGGCTGATCAGTAGCTAATATGCTGTGAATCTCCTAAAGAACAAGTTAAAGAAAGAGTGCGAGACAGTGTTGAAGCCAGTACGTTGTCCTACCGGGTGGAGAATCCAACTAAGTCGTCCCCACACTTGCCTGCAGTTTGCCTACCCATGGCTTCAGGAAACCAAGAAAGAATGGTGGAAACTGTACGGTAATGCTCGCACTTATTAGAGTCCAGTAGAAATATGGCCTCTCTGTCTTTTTTATGGTGGAGACAGCCGTCTGAATTTGGAAATCAACCTTGATGATGAAACAGCCTGGCTGAGTAACTGGGTGGAAGAGATGGAAGCAAGCAGTTACTCCGTCTTACTCTGTGGTGACGCCATGTTCCTGGACGCGATGGGCGACCCCAATCTTGACCCAACAAGCAAAGGCTCCTTTAAGCATCTACAATCAGGAGACAATTGATACCAAAGGAGAAGTGGACCCAGCAAGTGGGCTTCGTTCAACGCTAGGAAGGTGCATCAGTCGTGAACTTCTAAATCCCATTTTGTCAGGTAAGTTAACATGGTGTGATTTATTTTTGACAAATATCACGTTAAGTGCACTTTTTAGTGTATAGCGGTATCACTTCAAAAGTACTTTAGTTCTTTACTAGTACTCATGGTAGTACTTTATCTAAGTACTAAGAAAGCAGCCGGCAAAAATCCTCACCTACGAAAGACAGCCGACACAATTCGCCATATTTTCAGGTCATTATTTCGAGCCCTGTATCCTATTTACTTAGTCACAATAAACAAAGGGTGAACTGACGTTAATAAACAAAAATTAATTAGGGTCTGAGGGCCTAATATACCTTGCAAAACCTATGGGGAATTTCCATAACCACCTTCAATTTAAGTGAAAATCTTCATCCCCTTCTCCTATTATTGTCTTGCATTTATCTAAACACTTGTTGTGGAGGTGCACCGGATAGTGAATCTTACTATCCAGCCGGATACTTGATATGCCAGATATCTCATTAATATCCGACCTGATTATCCAGCGGATAGTATATCCGGTGCACCCCTAACTTGATGGTCAATTGTAAAAGAGTCACATCAGCAGTTTACTTTGCATCAGGCAATTCACTTTGTTATTTGCTGACTTGACTCTTCTAATTGACGAAACGTTTGCCACTGGCTCCTTTTTTCAGTAAATATATTTTATTTTTACAACCAGGTCTTCCCACTGACAGGTATGTGCCATGCTGCGACCACATGCATGAAATCAACAGCATAGATCCCACTCCAGTCTTGTTGGACCAAACCAAGAAAGGCTCTACCAACCCAGAGGATTATATTTTTGGTGTAACCGAAGAAAAAGTTGAAAGTTACATCAAGTCAGCTGACATCTTCCATGGGTTGATGTGTTATCGTTATGGAAGTGATGCATTGATTCCATACATGATGAAATGTGTGGATTTTATGTTGAAGTCATTGCCATTCACAACTAAACCTTAACAACTAAAATATCTGATGGTCCTAAATTTAACCTGACACAACAACATTCTCGTCATATCGAGCTTGGCACTAACACCAACACCACTTGACAACACATTACAGAACTCTGTATATGCCTCCTGTTCTACCTTCTCTTTAACAGAACCCTTTAAACAAACCTTTTCTCCCATGTAACTAGTTATATAACTTACATTACAAAATATTAACTAATTTTGCTATCACACTACTACCCACAACATTTAACCTACAAATAAATGCTAATCCCATTCCTTGAAGTGACACTACATCTCCAACCCGCATCCACATCCCATCGTCTCGCAAAAAGTACATATGGGAATAATTATTGCCATCATGCTTTTTATCTTGTAACACTCCAAGGGACTCATTCTCTGTGGCATTCTCAGGGATCGTCTTCCTTTTCTTAGTTGCTCCTTGGCCTGAATACTGTCTCTTTGTTGACTCACATGGGGGTGAACACAGGACTAAACCATGCAGTTCAACCTTCAACCAAAAATATACTTGTTAAATCATAATACAACCTCAAATAATGTTAGTACATTACAGCTAAAATTAGATCTAGGCACAACTCGCAAGGAAGAATGCGATTGCAAGGTCATTTTAGAACAAGGCATACTTTATAATGCCCAATTACATCATTCACTCGTAGTATGTGGCTGTAGCCATAGTGACCTGGCATGCAGTGGTTGTATATAAATTGAAGGTATTCTGCAGTTTAGCCAAAATTTCTCTTCAGGAGATTGAGGTTTAGGAGATTCTGTATTGTCCAATTTGTCTAGGGCACAATATTAAACAAACTGACAATGCTGAATGAAAGTTGACTGAACACTACAGTCACCAACTGATAACTTGAAGTAGTAGTGAAGTAGAGCAGAAGACAGTCTGATTCTTGTGGGCAAGCTATTTGTATTATGAAAGTTTACTTACAATACGTGATCCTTTGATGGGATCCACTTGGTGAACAAACACCTCGCCTGCCTCTCTGATATACACTTTGACACTACATAAGAAAAGACATTTATTCTTTAGACAACTTGTCGGCATGAAGGCATGCTAAACTAGCAAAACGTTCACAATGCCGTGAATAGGCAACAGAATACCAGTAACGATACGAAACATACCATATTAGCTTGTCTGGATCGTTTATTTGACAAATGTTGTGCCTCGTGTGCTGTTTCTTCTCTCACATCTTTGCGGTTGACCCAATGGTCCCACATGCTTTTGAAGCTATCGAAAGATATTTTGTACTTCTCTCCACATTTTTTGGCAATTTTCCCTTTTGCCCATACGTCAAACTCGTCTAAAGCCTCTACCTTCTCTCCGATTTCAAAATCGTTCATTTTTCAAACTCTTCTGAGAACATGAGAATATTAACCTCTGCTTTTGAGACACCATAATGACAGTTTTCAAGTGATTTCCACACATAAAAGCAAAAATGTATAACTTTATGTTGTAAATCATTATGCACATGTGACCTAATGTAATATAATTTACATATTAAACAAAGTGGAATAACTCAAATACGAAGCACGAAAACAAAAATTTACAAATAGAGTTACGCTACACTTTTTAAAGTTCTTTCCAATGGGAGAGTAACGTACGATTTTGGGGTTATGAGCGCTTTAATGAAGAAGAAAGACAATGTCTCAGTGATGCACTAATGGAGGTTCACAAGCCAAATTTCCAAGGTTTGGCCAAGTGAAATTTCAACCCATGGCCTATCTAATGAAGTGATGCAACAATTGTACGTAAAGCTGACACAATTTTAGCATTCATGATTTAATGGTACATTGTGTGGCATCATTTCTAAAAGTTGCTATAATTATTCTGGAAGTGATAAATGAGATGTTTGATGATGTTGTAATACGAGATGAACTGTATTCCTTTCAGTCACAAGAGCAGGTTGCTGATTTAAACATGTTATTATTTGGAATACGTTTGAATACCTGCATGTACTGCTACAATGACACAGATGGTGAATCAAATGCAGTCACTTAAATAACTTATTTAATACTTTTTTTAGTACTGGTATAATTTTATAGATAACAAATTACTTGAGAACTAGTCACTTAAGACTTATAAGATAAGACAAGAACAAATATAGGCCCACTAATTTTAAACCATTGTCGTTTCATAGTTAAGTGTACGAGACCACGAAACATCGCCAGACTTGTTGGAAGAAACAAACATTAACATGATATCATAAAAATTAAAACTGATGATTAACAAACTTGTGTATCGTGTTTTTCTCACACTAACTGTAAACTGAATAATGCCAGCCATATGGAAAAACAAGCCGGCCGAAAAACAGAAAATATAATCAAACGTTTAAATTATATTTATTAAATCAAACACACCAATAAATATGGTCATAATTATTACTTGGAATTTGAATATTTGTTTGCTTTTAAATGTAATATTTATTTGGCTTTTAAAGTACTGTATTGTGAAGTTTTCGGTTGTCAAAACCTACTTTTTTTGTACATGTATGTACTTAACTAGAAACAGGTTCGCCTATATTATAAACAGGATAGATGGAGTTACAGCTGTAATGCTCTATATCAAAGAACCAGTAGTTTTTGAACTGGTTCATATACAATGTATCAATTAGTACACTACCTCTACAACTTACATTACTTTAGTATAGCTAACAGGGGGCCTGTTATCTTTATGGTTCAAAGCTCGGTTAACCTAGCCTTGAGTTAGTGAAAAGTTGAAAAGCAAAATTATTGGAGAGTGTTATGTTAAAACATTGTTGGTCTTAACAGAACTTTTGTGAATTGGTAGTTCAAGTGTTACGTTGCGAATTTTCAACGAAAACTGTGGATTCTAACACACTATTAAACTAAAACAGTGGGTTTACATTTTAACCCTAGAATAACGCTCACCCACCTCTGAACAACTCAGCCCAGAAATTTGA
The DNA here is from genome assembly GCA_026546875.1 of Pteroeides caledonicum. NCBI lineage: Eukaryota > Metazoa > Cnidaria > Anthozoa > Scleralcyonacea > Pennatulidae > Pteroeides > Pteroeides caledonicum. The sequence continues at coordinate 8,463 of JAOBAZ010241287.1, forward strand.
AAGATTTTCTTGCTTTCCATATATTATTATAATATTTAATATCGAATAACCTCGGCATGGTGATGTCTGTAGCTTGATATAAATAGATCACAGCAAACTGTTGGCCGCTGGGTCTCCCCCCCCAGTTATATAAAGTAACTATCGAGCTCACTGGTGCAGCCATAGATGTCATATATCTAAATATCCATAATTTCGCGCGCTTTTTTGTTTCCGGTTTCATCTGCCGGTCTCAGCTCATTGGTTGTTTTCAGTGGGGACATGTAAGGGGACGGAAAACCAATTAATCACGAATTGCATCAGGCGTTTCTTTCTCTTTTCAATCGTCCGTTTTCCTCTTTTTACACTTTGCCCATGCTTCCTTTTCTCCGCCTGAAACGCCATGAGTTCAGGTTATTTAACATTTAACATTATTTACTACATTTATTAACATTTATTGTCTGATTATTTATTCAAATTGATGTATTGTACACTAGAAGACGACTGTAGCAGCATATATTTACTAAATATTTTGTTATTAGTGTATGTAATGTTTAGTATGTAAACGTACCTTGATATGCATGAGTTCATACAGGTAACATAGAAATTTTACCATTTTAGTGAATAAATAACCATATTTTACCATCAAATTACAATTTTCGTGAATTCCACAGATCAGCGGTGAATACGGCCGCCATGTTTGTATGCTCAGCCCAAGCCTTAACAAAGTAACGCTATTGATTGGCCCCCGTAAAAATTTAGCATGCAGAGATCAAGCAAGAGAAAAATTAAGAAGGCAGGTGTTTCGAGGCGTGGTAGGCGTTTTAACAAAATCAAATTACGACATCTTGTACTACGTGAATTTCTCGAATTGTACAAGTCTAATAGAATAAATTTGGTGTAGTTTCTTTACAATATATATCAAAACATTTTCGCGCATTTTTTTTTCTTTTTCTTAATTTTTTTTTCTTTTTGGCGTATGCGGACACAAATTTCCCTTGTGTGTTGATAGTTGATATATGTTTAAATAAAAGCAGGAGATATGAGTTATGTAACTAAACTAGAGTTTATATTAACATCTTAAATAACAATTTATAGATAAGAAAAACTTTGTTACGGAGGTGACAAGGTGTTGCCAATTTGGAATTATGGAAGTTCAAAAAAGTAATAATAATGTCAACTGCAAAGCCATTGCGAAATCTGCCGTGACTGGATCGGCTGCAAAATTTACTGGCCTTGTTTGTGAAACGGCAATTCACATATGTTGTCTGAAACAAATTCAGGAGCGAATGTGCACCGCTGGAATAGATTATGCAAAGTAAGTACACAAAATGGTTAGTTTGGCAAACAGATGCAATTATATGCTTTGTGTAAGATTAAAAAACTACTATCAATTTACATGCAGTTAAGAAAAATAAACAAAATTTTGTTAAAAGCAAAATATTTACGCTTTATACCATATTTGAATAATAACAGAGGTACAAATTACCAGGGACGCCGGAACTGCGGGCAGAGGGGGCAGTTGCCCCACATGCCTTTCCCTAAGGGGGGCATGGGGGGGAGGAGCGAAAGGGCCCTTCAGGTTTGTACGGTATTGTTAAAAATTTTAAGAGCACACTACTCAAACCATAAACGTCATGTACGTTTATGGTTTGTACATGTAAGTGTAGGTAACTATATATTTATAATTGCATCTAACATGAAGTAATTAGCCGCACATTAATCAAGATGTACTGGCGTAAGTGGCTCAGTCGCACAAACACTGATGACTTTGCATGAAATATATATTTGTTTGTACCGTAGTACTTCTTATTGTGATCACTGATGCAATGCCAAGAGCGGAACGATGTAAAAAAGATTCTGCAAAAGCACTAGCTAAGGCAACCGAAACATTCAGAAGCGATACATGGATATGGTTGAAACAGATGTAATTGCCAAAGAGTTTGCAGACAGAAATGAAACAAGAATCAAGTACTTTGGAAAATACAATTCATGACAATATATAGTAACGCAGTGACGTAATATCGTCAGTTCTAGAATAGAATCCTCGTTAGTACGTTAAATTTTTTTCGTTGGTAACTCAAATCGTTATAGATTAACACTGCGGTCATGCTTGTCTGCTAGTGTTTTGTATGTACCAAATTACTTTACTGTTTATGACTATTAAAGTATTTTTGTTGATATCTGAATTTAATGTGTTTATTTATGAAAGGTGTCCTTCCACAAAAGTTTGCTCCTCCTTCCCTTTTCTCGTTCCGGCGTCCCTGCAAATTACATGTTTTTCTATTGGTGTGCATTAAAAACGTTCTCATGATTGAGACAGACAAAGTAAAACGTTGACCAATTACATATTGCCTTCTTTCCAAGAAACTAAGACAGAAAACATTGTATAGCTTTAACTGTTGCACAAAAATTACTGTTTTTTTTGGTCCAGTTCAAACGTCCAATTGTTTCGAACATTGGCTTGTGCTCGTCAACAATCCCAACTTTAACCAGCTCTTTGGCGCCCTGCGACAAAAATGTTACTTCCAATTGAGACTTTGGCATGTGCCAAAAAAATTCAAGCCTTACAGTTTTTTGCTTTTCCACAGAAAGACACCAACCCGAATAATAAAATTTGAGGTGAATTTAATCGAGTTTGTATGCCGTCTTAAAAAATTCATCGTTTTGGAATAGCCATAATTATGTTAGCAATGTTCCTTGCAAAGGCTTTATTTTGTGTATATTGTTAACATCCGTTCAATATCCCGTTCGCTTAGAAGACAAAGACACTGCAAAGCACGATCGGTTTTTGGTCGCGAAGATCATCAAGAATGCTGCATGTGTTGCCATTTGGGTATGGAGAATCGAAGAAAAGGGTTGAGTTGCCAAAAGTCAATGATGGGTTTTCCGTGTGAAAAAGCATTTATGAGTTGTTGTCTGTCATCAGGTATGTCACACACACACACGCACACACGCACACACGGAGCTCATGCTACGACGAGCTTAAAGGTAGCTTGCACTCGACATATATATGTAATATTTAAAACACCAGCAGGACTGTTTTATCAGATATGAAACACGAGGCGATAGCCAAGTGTTTTTATATCAGTACAGTGCAGAGCAGTGCAGTGCAGTGCAGTGCAGTGCAGTGCAGTGCAGTGCAGTTTATGAACAGTATTTGAATGAAGACCTAAGAAATCTTGTGTTTAAAAGAAAATAAAACAGTATAACACGTGGTATTTGAGACTAGATTAAAGAGAAAAGTTTAGAAACTTGTGTGCGAATTTGGGCAAAAAGTTTGTCCGTAGTGTAATATAAATGGGGCGTTTGGTATTTACATATACTAAGAAGGAAGTGGCGCTGCATTTTTGTCTTATAACATTTATCTTTTTATCTTTAACAAATATTAACATATTTCAATGGATAATTTAGAGCATTACTTAGAAAAAATATGTCTGGTAAAATGTTATTCACATGCATTATTTAACTAAGGTAAAACCAAGCAATTTCTGGCGTTAACCAGAGTAAAATGTTTAAGTGCAACGCCAAACCTTTCATAATAGCATAAGCCATGCAACATATCGTCGTTAAAAAAGCAAAAGCAAAAGCAATATAATTTTATTTTAAGTTTTATATTTATAGATCCCCTTCCAACATCTGGTTCAAACTTTCTCCCTGTTACACCAATTATTGAACCAACAACCCGTCAAGAAACATGTGCTAGTTTGCGTTGCGTTCAGACTTGTATGGTAATTGGTGGAGTACCTAGATGTTTGTGTCGTCAAGGGTTTACTTTAGGCCCAGATAAGAGGTCATGTCTCGGTAAGTGAACAGTGGCACTTGTCGTAGACAAATTCGACATTTCATACAGTTGACGTTTTATTAAGCGTGACGTCAAATCGTATTTGTTACATTACCAAGCGTTTACATCCGGGTTTATTAAGGGCAGACATGGAGGGACCTCATGATGAAGGAAGTGCTCTCCGTAATGTTTAGTTGGTTAGTGTGCCGCCTCTTTTACAGAATCATTGTTTCAATAAAGTTTTGACTAACGTGCTTGGTGAAGCGATCTTGCTTACTTCAGTTTACTAGATTGCAAAATACTGTCAATTTTTATGACATCGTTTCTTGACATTTACATGTACGTATAAGCGACAAATTACTGCTCGCAATTTACATTATTTGAATTGTCTTGTTTTGTTAAATTATTTTTAACTTCGTCAATGAATAACACGCTCAATTGATTCTATCTCTTCTGTAATTCCCGTCTCCAGTCGACCTAGTTCATGATAACACTCTAGTTTCATAATAACTGACTTACATCCGCAAGCATCCCAATACAATACACAATTTACAAATGACGTAAAAAACATGTTGTTCATACTTTTGTATTACACGTTAGAGTAATAAGGACAGGAAAGCGAACGTAATGTTCGCCAAATGGGAATCATTGACAAGTAAATGGCTAGTAGTATTGATAATTACAATTTCACATTGTTACCAGATGTAAACGAATGTCGCCAACCAAATATATGTCGGCCATCCAGTACTTGTGTCAACACACTTGGCTCCTATAAATGTTCCGACAATCAGCAGTTGAAATGTCCAGCAGGGTTTGAAAAAGACAACTTGCTAAAGCAATGTAGAGGTAATTAGAAGAATGAATTATGAGAAGTTAAGTAAATGTTCATAAACATTTGATGGAATTCACAAATTATTGGCTCATAAAATACTTGAGGACACAAGGTTTACGTGCGTTATTCTGTATTTTCTCATTCTTTTGCTTTATAGATATCGATGAATGTTCCCAAACGGGAATATGCAACGAGAATGAGGTTTGTAACAATGTTCCAGGTAGTTACGTTTGCACACCTAGATGTCCAGACTCATATGTTTACTTAAACGGAGATTGCAAACGTAAGTAAACCTATATAACCTACATAACTTATATAACTTATATGCAGGTAATAAACCTGTGACGAGTAGTAGTCATTCTTTTGGCAAAATTTTCTCTGGGACCAAGGCTTGGAATCAAGTTGTACGATTCTTTAGATTTGGCAACACAAAACAGCAATGTGACGTGAGTTGCTCAAGAAAAGTCATCTTTATTACAGAATCATCCTCAGAGAATAACATGAAAGAGAAACATTTCATAATTTCTAACGCGGTTTTAAACAATACGAAAAACGTATTGGTGGAAGCGAAATTCGGGATGCCGGTCCACGGCTCTACCCATTGAGCTACTCAGCCTCGGGGATTGGTGGGGAGTTTCATGCAACTTAAGTGCACGAAATATTTTCGTGTTTCAATTCTATTACAGAGTCATCCTCAGAGAATAACATAAAAGAGAAATATTTCATGATTTCCTTTAAGTCGTTGCAAAAATATTTCGTGCACTTAAGTTGGATAAAAACTCACCACCAATCCCCGTGTCTAAATAGACCAATGAGTAGAGCGGCAGGCCGGCATGTCCCCGAAGGTGTGAGTTCAAATCTCACTTCAGTCACTACGTTTTTCGTATTGTCTAAAACAGTGTTAGAAATCATGAAATATTTCTCTTTCATTTTAGTCTCTGAGGATGATTTTGTAACAGAATTGAAACACTGTACATGCATCCTCTCATGGATCAGCGTTTAAGTCGTCACGAAAATATTTTGTGCACTTAACCCATTATTTGGCACAGTTGCCATATGGCAACAAATGCAATCTGATGTCTGCTGCGGTTGCTATGCGACACATGAATATATCCCATAACACAATGCGAGCCGAATCTGTATTTCTCAAAATGGCTGCCGCACGTTTGAGGTGATCCCATGTGTTCGCGAGAAATAAAGGCAATTTTCAAGCGATTTTCGCCGAATAAGGTATGTGATTTTGATTTTAATACTGTTGACTTCAGTAAAGTTGTATTAGTCTTGCCTCTGAATAATTTTGAAGGCCATAACGTATTAATTTCGATCGACGATTTTGGGAGTATCGTCGTTATTTATAGGTGATCAATAGCTAAAATATGTATTTGTTGCCACATGGCAACATTGCCAAGTAATGGTAAAAAGGCATCACTCATTCTGAAACATATTTATATACCCGAAAGGTGTATTTAGATTGAGTATTTGTGGTGTAACCCATTAAAATTAAACAGATTAAATATTCTTTTCCTGAAACATTACAAATTTTATATTTTAACACAAAATTAACAATTTTATATTTCCTGATTCTGACTTGTGAGGCATATCAAGTCAGTTGTTATCATATTCTCTAATTGTCTGAACTTACTATAACTCATACGTCAATACATACATGCAACTGACAAAGATATATTACAAAGCATGCTCTGACCATGGGTACTTTACAGTTTACCGTGCCCGTGTAATTCAACTATTTCATTGCGTGTATTTTGATGGCGTGTATTTCTTGTTTTTTTATTGCGTGTTGATGGTGTATGAGTATTCATTGATTGCTCGGGTACGGTAAAGTGTAAAATTTTCCTGACCTTATTTTAGCTTACATTTTCTGATTGCATTTTATAGAAAAGCAACTACAATTTCCATTTTAGACAGGTTTGATGTTGTTGATGTGCTGATGTTAGTAACAAATGATTCTGAGTTGTCTGAGATGAGTTCAGATGAGGATGGTGTTGATGTTGATGACACATACCAACCAGAAGAGTGCCTTAGAAGATGAGAATAGTGGTGAAGAAGAGGAAAGTAGTGAAAGCAACGAGGAGGATGGCAGCAGCAATGAGGAGGATGATCCACTGAAAAGCAAGTTCGGCATGTGTTTCGTTGGAGGAAAACAGACATTCCCTTTCAAGATGTGAACTTTGAAATGGAAAAAGAAGATCGAGTTGAGGAATTGTCAGCTTTGGACTACTTCAAACTACTTTGGACAGACGAACTTACAAACTTGGTTGTCGAGCAAACTAATAATTACAGCGTTCAGAAAACTGCAGCCAGTGTGAACATTACTGCTAGTGAAAGTGAACAATTCATAGAAATGCAGATGAAAATGGGAGTTATTAGGCTACCATCATCATACACCCACTATTGGTCAAATGAATTGCGGTACCCATCAGTAGTGGATATAATGCGAAGAAAACGTTTTGAAAAGCTGCGAAGGTTCTTGCATTTTCATAAACTATGATGAACAAGGGCAGTACGTTGTTGAGAAGGCTGCAGCAAGTTGTAGAAAAGTACCACCTGAGGAGAACCATTCCGTAGACGAACAAATTATTCCTTCAAAAACGAAGTACAGTAAGATTCCGCAATATAATCCAAAGAAACCAGTGAAGTGGGGATTCAAAAACTTGGTTCGTGCTGGTTCATCAAGATTTATGTATGACTTTTACATATATACTGGTAAAGATGGGGTGGCTGAAGTGAATGAAAATGGCACAATGCTCCAGAAATCAGCCATGGTTGTTGTGAAGCTGTGTGAACCATTGTCCTCTCATGCTGGTCACAAGCTTATCTTTGATAACTCGTTGACCACTCTTGATTTAATCAAGTATTAGCAGCAACACTGTATACTTGCATGTGGCACATTGAGGTCAAATCGCCTTCAGAAATGAAGGAGCTGAAGGGTGCTGGCCGTGGTAATGTTGACTACCGCTTAGATCACAATTCTGGAATTATTGTCAAATAGTTTGACAATGGTCCAGTGCACCTGATGTCCAATTTTGTTGGAGCGGGGCCATTGGCTGCTGTTGAGAGATGGAGCCGCAAGAGAAGAAACGGGTACCTATCCCATGCCCACAAATTGTAAAATTATACAACCGTGGAATGGGGAGTGTTCACCTTGCGGACATGTATCTGGCATTGTACCGTATTGTCGTAAAAACCTGTCCACGGTACATCAAGTTATTCTGGCACTGCATTGACATATGCAAAGTCAATGCATGTACCGCCGTCATTGTACCGCCGTCATTTTGCTGAGCGGGGCATTCCAAAAAAGATTGAGAAATCCCTTCTCAAATTTACTGTTGAGTAGGCTGATTCACTAGCATTAGCGAAGAAAGGTGCACCAAATTTAACGGGAAAAAAATGATTTTGTTTAGGGGGTCCCCTAACATATGCTGTAATGGCAATATGCAGCTGTTTTGGTAAATGAGTATTTGATGAAGAATGGAAGCAACATAAACTTTTCTGTGTGTAAAAGAAATATTGGCTTGTGTCAGTTGATTTCTATATTCCAATTAACGGATCTCGACAAAATTCATATTAAAAAACAATTTATACTGGATCGTTCTTATTATACTAACATAAGACTAATATTTAAGAAATAGAAAACGTCTTCCGTGTTTCTATCGAGTTATAGAAACACGCGTGGAAGTTTGGGAGAACGAGA
>JAOBAZ010241398.1:0-16753 GCA_026546875.1 Pteroeides caledonicum
CCTGGGCACTCGTCGCACTCTTCTAAATTTCAAATTACTAGAAGCAATTTAAGCCCTTTATCACTGTGGTATTTTTTGAAAATCATTGGTTGTGAAAGTCGCTAAAAATGCAAAGATGTTATGTGCATATCAACCACCATATCACGACTTTCACCAAGCTCTCTGCAAACGACTTTACTTACAAAGTTGTAAATACCCATAACAACGACAGAATAAATTGTCTCATCGTTATATAGCCTAACACTTTGACCAGGGACTGTAAAGGGAGATCTTTGGATTGTCGAGTGACGCCAATTTTATAATTGTAGTACGTCGTTTCCAGCGTTCCGTCTCGCACATGGTCTCGCACGTATCTAGCAAAGAGACTGGAAATGACGTACTATAATTATAAAAATTGGCGTCAGTTTCCGGCAGTGCGAAAGAACGCGAGGTCTCCGTCCAGTTATATAAATCGAGTTCACTGAGTTTAACTTGCACGCACCTGTAGGTTTATAAGCCACAGTGACGCAAGCACACACATAACGACGTAGATACGCCAGCAACAAACGTAGTCAGAAACCACTTAACTTAGAATCATGAACATGGATGGGCACTCTTTTTGAAAAAAGAAATGTTAATGAGTTCAATGAATATTCAGAAAACCATATCATTTTTTTTCGTTATAAAAAGTACCTAAGATGTAAATGAGATAAATTTAAAAAGACATACGTTCTAAAATAATTTTGTCACCAAATGTTTAGTCGTTAAATTAAATAAATCGTGGTTATTTTTTATCCATTTTTCAAGACTTTATCGTCACGACTGTACTCTCGCCTTTTCCTGCAAAGACGCATCAATTTTTTCTGTTTTCTGATATCGCTTGTTGTGGATATTAAAAAGCGGGAATTTGTTTGAAGTTTTTTATGTATTTTACGTGCGAGAATATTCAGTAGAGTGGCGCCGTGCCGATGTCTTGTAACAGGAGGGGCAAGTTGCCGTTCGGCCCCCCTGCCTTTCACGTAAAGAAAAATTGGTGCGATTGTTTGTATTTTAACTATTTTTGAGAGGATTCTTGAATAAATGGAAGACATTTCAGTTTCAAAGATAGACTTATATAATACTTTCTTTGGGGTTATATTTGGAATTTGGCGCGCATTTCAAACTGGCACCCGGGGGAAGAAACCTTTCCCTCCACCTCCTCCATTGGCACGGCCTGATCCCATACTGATATCGTAATATAATGGTTATTACGATTTCTATGACTGATTCAGTAAGTTCAATATTCGGTTCATTTTGCAATCGTGTAGGCCTACAGTCCGCCATAGTGGTCAATCAATCGCGCCGAGTGAAACTAAGGCGTGAGTACCAAAAAAAATTGTCTACCATAGGTCTCTTACTGCGCGTTGGGCTAAAATAAACAATGGCGGCAAACTGCGTCACAGGATTGTTCCAGACTTTTGCAAGGGTCGTTGTTTATGTTTTAATTATTTGTTGAAAATGTTTTTTAACATTGTTTTCCGTACGTTTTGCCTAATATTGATTAGAGGAGTCTGTTTATTACGATTACAATTGTGATTATGATTATGATTATTACATTTACATATGACCATTATGACGTTACGTATAGACTAATACAATCAAAATGATGTATAAGTAGGATTATTATATGTCTTGCAAGTCCAAACTGGCGTATTTGAATGTTAATTGGCTAACATGCAGGCTGGCGTACGGACCCGTACAAAAACGTAATATAAATATAAGTCCAAATTGACTGGATAATTTGTTGAAGAAATCAAAGTACTAGACGTGCCTTGAATTACGCAGCTCACAATCAGCTAAAATCGGCGCAAAGAGTCGCTATTTTTTTCATTGGTTTATTTCTAGTAAATTGCGGGGTACGCATATTAAGATTGGCGCGGTGTCATCATAGATATGCTGTCATGCTCTCTATTTTTAGAATTCAATCAATTACGTCATGCACTACCTTGTCACGTGATCCGTGTTTTCGGCAGGCGAAACGAAATACCAAAACGTTTACAGAAAGATCTCACAAGAAAAGCCGAAGTAACGAAGTTACTGGTGATATAGATTTAAAATGGATTTCTTATTTGGCAAGCGGAAAACACCGGAGGAGATGCTGAAACAAAATCAACGTGCACTTAATCGAGCGATAAGGTACGTCTGAGTTTGAATCGTATAAAAACTGATCGTAAGTCAGTTCGGTGTGTTACAATTTGATATTATTTTAAATTTATTTTTTTATGTATAAACTGAAATCGTTGGTTTACAGAAAATATGACCATGTATCTTTTCATATAATTTGTCTCCAATGTCACAACTTAATTTTCATTATTTGCATTATTATGATTATCTTAATATCATGTATTATATTTCATTGTAATAATATTGAACTAGTTCAGTTCATACTTCATGTAATTGATGCTTTGTAGGGACCTTGACAGAGAACGTACAAAACTAGAAGGCCAGGAAAAGAAGATTATTGCCGATATAAAAAAGATGGCTAAACAAGGACAGATGGTAAACCTACTTGTATAACCATTCCTAATGGTCATTCAAAATTAGGCCCAATTTGCAAATGTTTTGGTACAATGTTACAACTGGTGTCTCTGCCAACGGGTTAAACTCTCGGTGGGCATGTAGTATTTTATCATTGTTCTGATATATGACTATCTGAAAATCAAATGACCAGGTACAACTGGGCAGTAGAGAATAGACCATCATATCAAATGGCACATAAAATTATATACATCTTGATATTAAAGAGTTGGTTTGAGGTTACTTGCTGTGGCATATCAGGCATGACTTATCATCACAAAATTCTTAAGAGAAGTGTATGATATTATGATTAGCCTGCTGATGGTGATAGGTTTTCCTTAGTGTTAGACAGAGTAAATTTGTTAAGTGGCCTGTTTGGTTACCATGAATGGGTAAATAAACCCTGTCAAGAAAATAAATTCTCATGTACAAAAATAAAACAATTTTAAAATAACTTAATGTGAGTAATGAAATTTATTAGTTTTTAATTGTGATTTTAGGATGCAGTAAAAATTATGGCTAAAGATTTAGTCAGAACAAGAAGATATGTCAAAAAGTTTATGTTGATGAGAACTAATATTCAAGCTGTTTCATTAAGAATACAAGTATGTGAACAGTTGATGAGCACTGGTAATGCTTTCATCTTTTGATAATTATACATTTCCTTTGACAAGTACCGGTGAACTTAACGAAGTAGCCACTTTAGGATGATAGAAGGTTTTATTAGTGTCCAAGATTTCTATATTTCCATAACAGTTGACAAAAGTAGGCAGAATAATATTCCATGTGATCTTGAAACTCTGAAAGGGCCTGGACTAGTTATCAAACTAAACAGGTAGACTTGTCTGGTGATTAAAATGGCAAAGTAAGATACAGTAAAGTGCATTGCACCTTGCTCTCTCTGCAAAGTTTATCTAAATGAATTACTAATTACAGTGATATTTGATCAGTACTTACAGTTAAACCGGTTGTTGTGTTGCCATGAATATTGCAGTATACCTGTCAATTTACCAATATTCCTAGGCTAATTGCCCGAGCAATTTGCTTGAGCAAATTGCAACTTGAAAGTTTTTAGGTTCCTCACTTGTTTAAAAAATATTAATGGCGCTTGCACAAAAAAATAAAATGAATTTTTTGCCAACTTGAGAATGTGTAAAAAACACACAACATCCATCGACTAAATATATTATTACAGTAAAATTTAGAATTTTGTTGCAGATGATAAGTGTATCTTGCAATGTGACCGGAGGAAGTTGCAATTTGCTTGAGCAAATTGCTCGGGCAGTTAGTCAAGGAACATTGCTAAATTGACAGGTATATTGCAATCTTCATGGGAACACAACAACCGGTTTGACTGTAATATATTGATCCATACAGGATATTAAAATACCATATTACTATCATAATGTTGGCATAATAGTACCAGTAGTTGTTTTAAAACCTGTATTTACTTTTATTCCAGTCACCCCTCAACTTGTACTGTAACCAATCATCTTTTATATAATTACTGTTTTGAAATTAATTTTAGACACTTCGTTCATCAAATCAAATGGCTCAGGCTATGAAAGGGGTTGCAAAGGTGTGTAAAAAATTTTGCTCTTAAATATCTGTGATAATTCTTGTACAGTTAGCATATAAATTGCTAGAAAATTATTTTATATTTACACAGTACATTCTGACAATGTTTACCAGCTATGACAGTGAAGTATGGTGAATTATTTATACAATAGATATTTTTTTTTAAGGCTATGGGTACAATGAATAAACAATTAAAATTACCACAGATACAGAAAATTATGACAGATTTTGAAAAGCAGGTATGACATCCTAATTTAGATACAAGCTTGTTTATTATTTGGTAAATAGGCCAGTATATAGTTGTAGAATACTTTAAATAATTTTTTTTTTGATTAAATGTATTTATTTAGTCAGAAATAATGGACATGAAAGAAGAAATGATGAATGATGCACTTGATGATGCCCTAGGTGAAGATGATGATGAAGAAGAAAGGTACAGTTCAATACCGGTACCGGTACGGTAATACTTTTTTTATGCTTCAGTAAGGAAACTGCATATGGGACACATCACACCCCTAATCACACCCCTATGTAAGACCTGATTTCCATTAGGCGGTATTTTTTGCAAGAAGAAAATTTTTCTTTTGTCTGTCAATCTTTCAACCAGACCTTAGCAAAATTGTATTGAATTGGAACAAAGAAATTTTGCTTTGCACGAAAAATTTCGCTTGGTGGAAATCAGGCCTACCAGTAAGTCATACTTTTCCCATTTTGAAGTTGAACTTATATTTATAATTGGTTATTAACATCTCAATAATATGTCAATTTACTGAGCACTTACTGACTGCTTAAGCTTAACTTACTAAAGGGGGTGGTTACAGGTTGCATTGTAGAGAAAGAGTTAAGTATACTGAATTGTTTACTACTGGTAAGTGAGTTACTTTACTGGTATTGTCTTTTTGGTAGTACCTTATTTCAGTAGCGTAGCCATGCTATGCAAATATTTCCATGTTCAAAAACCATAAAAACAAATATGAATTTCTAAAGAAATGAATAATGGCAATGATTTGAAATTTGCATAGCATGACCAACCTTGCTGGCTGGCTTTGCCACTGCCTTATTTTTCATTAGCTGTTAAAATGTGCATTATCTAATAAAACCTTACTGATTGTTGTTCTGGTATTTTTAGTGATCAAATAGTAACCCAAGTTTTAGATGAACTTGGGCTTCAACTGAATGATGAGGTAAGGCTTTTTTGGGATGGCATTAGTTTGTAAAACAGTTTATTGATAACCCCAGATACTTTTGACTCACTTTTTTGTTTATTATTAGAACCTCCTCACCTTACTATCTGTAGTGTTCTCACTGGGAGTACTCATTGTTCCAATAACTAATCTAATAATAAATAATGATATTAACTCTTCAAATCATGAATTCTTGGAGCTCTCCTGTTTATTGAAAAAAAGATGTCTAGTATTAGATAGAGTAACATAACAAAAATCAGGTCAATCATAGTTTTGAATACTATAAAGAATTTTCTTAATAATTCCCTGAACAATTTTTTTCCATTTATAAAGTATTGCTTGTTGCATATTACTGTATATTCATTTTTAATTCCTTTAATCATTTATGTTCTACTTTCAGTTAACTGGCTTACCTCAGACTGGTGGTGCTCTAGGTGCAGGAAAAACACCTGCAAAGGAAGCAGTTGCTGCTGATGCCGATGCTGACTTACAAGCAAGGTATATGCAACAACTGAATAATACTACTGTAGTCTGTATCAGTCAATTTGCCACTTTAATCTCTTGGATTCTACTACTATCAGGTGATGCAAACTCCATCTACTAATACAGTACAGTGCTTTGTTAATTAGGTTAGGGAGAAGGGTTACCAGAAGCTGTCGATCCAGTAACATTTATCCCATTGCCAGCAGGGGCTTACCCTGGGCAAGTAAAATTGTCTGGGATTAGCCAGAGTAAAATTAAGTCAGGCTGTTTGTGACACCATTGCATGTGTGTTAACCTATTGTTAACCTATTAAATAGGAAAAGTACTAAATTATAGCTGACAAGGACTAGGTACATTACATGCTTGGAAGACCAGGTAGTTTAATTCTAAAGAGTAACGCCACCATAAAATTATCATCATTTTTTGTAGATTGGAAAATTTACGTCGAGAATAAAGATACGATAACATGGCTGCCTTATATCAGGACAAAACAGGGTAGTTAGGTGTATTTTATATTCAAAGAAATACTATTTAATTATTGCAGCTGCCTTTGGTTACCTGTCAGTAATTGTTTTTATGAAATGGACACCAAGAAACAGCTTTTGTATGTATATATATAATTTTGTCATATGTAGACTACACAATAGAAAAGAAACTAATTCAGGATACTTATTATCAATTAATCACTAGGATCAAGCATATTACCAATGACCACCAGTGCATTTGAGACCATTCACAAAATGTGATGCTCAAGGGGGGTGGGGGTATCACAGCAGTGTCACATGACATGACAATAGCACATGTATGAATATTCTAGCATATGCGTCAAAATGAAATTTGACAAGTTGGTTTCAAGTTGGTTGACGATTTTGGCAATTGTCACACATCACATAGACGTAGGAGGGTTTCAAAAATTTCCAAAAAGACAGCATCACATATTTTGTGAATAGCTATATTATGTAACATGTCTAAGTCACAATTTGGTGGTACATGTACAACTGTCAAGCCTTGACATAAGTATACAATATAGGTACCTTTCTGCTTCTAAATTGTCTGGGAAATTACCAAAAAAAGATGTCATAAAAAATCAAAACCAATAAAAAAATGGCTGTTTGTTGTGTTAACAGTTTGACTGCTAAAGATTACTCATCAAGAACTCAAGCAGTCAAAGGGTTTAAGGTCATGGTACTAATCCTTTGATTGTTTTTAGACATCTTTTACGGTACTATTTTTCTGGAAAACACCAGACAAATATTTTGCTTATCATAGGGGAGATGTGTAGGGAGTTTATAAACATTGAGAGGACAAAGAGGATGTCCTGAAGGAACCACTTACAGTACTGAGGTCAGCAGGCATCCTCCCACACAATTTTAAAACTGAAAACATGATTTTTAAATTTATAGGTAATTAATTAATTAATTAATGTAGTGCTATAACCTAGAGTTTTAAATCTATGCTTTCATGTTTCACTCCAGGGTGATGATCATTTCACCCCCTCCATACTGAAAAAACATTGCCCCATGCCCATGACCCCGCCAATTACTTTTTCCTTGCCCAGATAACCTAGTGTAAAAATGGACACTCAAATATCTCTATATTGCCAGACTTATTTACTGAAACTGGTTAAATTATGTTACAGCTTAGACAATCTTTGCATCATGCATAACTTTTACATATCTGAGTTCAAATAATGCTAACACAATGATGTATAATTATAAAACTGGACAATTGTATTTAACAAAATTTACTAGCACATTAAATCTCTAAAACAATTACCTAATATAAGTTTTTCACTACAAGTTTTGTTAAAATATCATTAATTACTATTTAAGCAGACTGTTTAAACACCCAGGACAGTCACCTCTGGTAAGTATTGTCTATACTCTAAATGCATGCTAAGCTGGTTTGTACAAGTTTTATTTAAATCCATAGACCTATGTTGCATAGCGTTGGGTCCATTCTGTAGCTATGCGATCATGTTCTGCTCTGTTTGTCTGGTACTGAGTTGCAATGCTTCCCACCAAAGGATCATCTAAAATCAACAGTAAGAATACTTAATAGTTCAGTTACAGATACATGTATATCTAGGGTGATTAGGGAAATATTTCTTATTTACATTACCATTTTACTGTAGTGATGTGGAATGTTTTTAATATCTTGTTTTGTCATAACAGTGTAGGAAATACAGCTAGAATAAATAGTGTTTTATACTATTGTGGCTAATTTGAAGTAAAGAACTCTGTTAGTCAAAATACTGCAGTGCATATTCTTTCATATATGTACATTGAAGAATGTACATCGTTAGGATGTGTACTGCCCATCATTTTAGTAATTCTATATCTAAGGGGTTGATTAACAAGACCATCTTCTCCTACTAAAAGTATTTATAGGCAATGTGACCCAATGTTTAGGCAATTTGTGACATAAAATTGTACTCTGTCTAATACCTGAGACTTAATAGACTTGGGTATTAACAGGTTAAGATGCTAATCAAAGTACCAAGTACTACAATCTATCAGATACACAAAGTTACTTTGCATTTTGACTAGAAGAAATAAGCTGCAATTATCCACAAATGTGTAGGAAATAAATTATCGTTTAAGAGCAAAGCTGTTAATATTATATAAAATTACATTTCCCCAAACATGATTCAACAGGAGTAGAACTGAATTGAAAGTTGTTCAAGTGGAATTACTAAGAGTTGTATACCATAGCTACATGTAATATTGCAATATTAACATTACATTAAATTTGAGAAAAGCACTTATAGAAATCATAATGGAAAACATTCCAAAAATTAACAAATGTATGACTTGTTCATGAACAAATCACAAGTTCTATTTCAGGGATTTTAATAATGGCATTTAAAAAAGACTCTGAGGTTCAAAATATTGCCATTGGCATATCATTTATGTCTTATTCTTGAACAACTTGTATTGCAAGTTTACAAGATCTTATCTTGTTGCAGTATGTGTTTCTTTATTCACTTAGTAAAATTGTCATCTAGTGAACAATTCTGTGTCAGATAATTTTAATGCTTACATGTTTATGGTATCTAGAAGACAAAAAGCAATGACAAATATTTTTGAAAAGAAAGCAATTTTTTAATTCATGGACAAATTATTATTTTTTATTGTTTTTAGAGAAATACTTTACTGCTATGGAATCACTCAATAAGTTTGACAGTTAAAAAATGAGTGCGACTGAAATCTGTGTAATTAGAGGTCCTGGTAAATTCAGTGTCAATACTTTTTTCTTATTTATTTTATTACAACATGAACAATCTTAGGAGATAAGCAAGGGGATATTATAATTTGAATGCAAATGTAGCCACTTTTCATAATATGCCAACTTACTGAAGGGATTTTAACATGATTTAGCACTATATTAGGTTAAGGAAGGACAGGTTTAAACTTTTGTCTGAATGGCTTATTATCAAGTCTAACACCTTGTTTGAAATTTGATATTATTACAAGTTAAAGTCCTTAGGTTTGGTATTATACTTACCTGGATTACAATCAGTGAGCAGTGAACATATTGATAGAAGAACTTTTGAAATGGTAAGTGCAGGACTCCAGTTATCTTTGAATATATCAAGACAAATTTGTCCCTGTTCAAAAAAAGGTATTTAAATATTGGAAACAATATTACATACTTGTTATACTCCTAAAGACTTTACTTTTTAGTACACTTGGCCCAATTAAGTTCTGGTAGCACCAGATAATTTTGTTTGTCACTTGGCCTGTCCAGGTGATGATTAACTAATCCATACATATTTTTTACAATATGTATTTAGACTACAAATTAGCAAGCTAAATTTGTAATCTAAAAGTTTTTTTATAAGCATTATGTGAAGCAATCTTTCTTCTTAATTAGTCAACAGTATAAACAAAGTATTTGTCTCATATTTTTTGTAAATAGAAATCAACTGGGTACTTAATACTTCTTATAGAACCATTGCTCAACAAGAGTTTAGGTTGATTTTATGACATATTTTAATTACATTACAGGTACTAGGAGATAAACTTGAAACACTGCATTACTATTTAGTGAAGTTTACTCAGCCTTTCATCAAAACAGAAATTTAATAAAACATAACAATTTCTGGTAATATTACTGATTTGTTTTCCAAAGACCTGATTCAACAAGTTAAAAGCTTAACAGTAAAATCTATATATACTGTCCAGCCAGTTATCTCTTCATATATTAATTTGACATGATATACCAGGTATTAGACATTCTAATTACTTATCAGAATCTTAATTATGCTCAATCACAATTCTCTAATTTGGCATGTACAGAACCATAATGTTTGCCTTGCTTATTGGGGGAAATCAAAAAAATTAAATTATTAAACAATTATGTAATAACTGTTAAGACTAATCTCATTTGGTGTATTAAATATAACTATAGTTTTATAAATAAAACTTAATATTCCTTTATTTAAATACACAAGTATTGAAAGATTAAATTGTATAAACATTAGTGTAACAATCAACCATTGCGTACAATAATGCTCTCGCACCATAAGTTACAAATTTCTGTAAAATATTGTATATGCTCCATGAATTGTATAATGATGAAACCTACACATACATACCTGGCTGTTTATATTACAGTGATAAATTCGTGTTCGGAATGTCACCTATAAAGTATTTTGATAAGAGCATGAGTACATTGTGTGATGTTACAAGTTAAACAAATTAAGGAAACCATTGAAGCGAAATCGTATGTGTGCTTTGCGATATTTCAGTGCGGCTCTTAAAATTATTGACAATTTTGTGTCTGGCGTTATATAACTTTAATAACAATAACATATATTACAGGGTACTTTTATATCTGAGCAAGTACGTTTCAATTTTTTATGTGGCGGCATTTTTACATAATAAATCCCGTAAATGTTTTCAGCAAATTTAATAAATAAAAGCCGTTTCTGGAGATACAAGAGTTGTGAAAACACAGGTTTCTTTATACGACACCAGAAAACAATGTACAACGAAGAACCGTGCTTCAAATGCTTTGGTACAGTTAAGCTTTGAAATTTCGATTTGATCGCGGTCGACACTTAAGAGTTGACACATTAAATCCCCCAAAGCAGCAGGAATATCAGCTGTTTCGCCAGGGGGCCGACTTTAAACTGTGGCACAAAAGAAGTACACGCATTTTCACAGGGGAAACGCAGTGCATTTCCACTGCCGTTCAACTGTGCCAGTGTCGTGTGGACTGGCAGAACACAAACGAACGGTCTAGGTCGGCAGCAACGCCATAAGTGAGAAAATTATTTTAGTAATCCTATGAAGCTAAATTATTTTTTCAGCGAATTAAGAGGGATCGAGAGTGGCGACGATTGAAGAGCGATAACAGAGGTCAATATCATTCAACGAGTTTATATAGAAAATCTACTAATGTTGAACTAAGTTTCGGCGACTATTAAACACAATTGAGAGTGAAACACGCAGCGGGAAATGAAGGCCTTTGTTCCCAAATGGCATACTTTGTTAAAGTGATAATACGTTAGCAAATTTGAGTGTTTTCGTGTTTTGGAGGAAATGATACGGCAAGGTATCAACAACTTTCGCCTCAACAATCTAAGTTGGATGGCGTTTCACAGTTGTTTGACGGCCATGTCTGTGTGCGAACAATTTCATACTTGCGAAATGCTATTAAACAAACACGCCAATCTAGCATTTATTGACTCAAAGGTCTGCAAAGTAAACCAACCGCTTAATTTTAAACCCGTGCTTCGGATTGAATTCAAGTTTAAACAAATGGCGAACTATAAGACGTACAGCTTGAGTAAGGGTACTTCGTTTAAGGCAAACGCCAGCCTAACTTTTCTAAACTAAATGAAACGCAATTAACACCAGAATTCGAATCAGTTTAGAAAGATCACATCAGTAATGATTTTGAAGATTACATCTGCGCATATGAGCGTGGAAGAAAGGTTACAATTTCTTAAGACATTGTCACTGACCTTTGGTGGTTTATACGGATAATCGGGTGGAAAATGAATGTCTAGAAAAAATACACCACCGCCGTATACGGATCCTGGCGGGCCCATTATTGTGGAAACCCAATTGTACAGATTGTCTCCCTTCGGAGCGGCGCTGAGGAAAAAAAACAGATATACAAAATAAATAGGATACAGCTTTTAAATCGGGTTTCTAAAAATAAGTTTGATTTATTAGAGACAATTTCGTCAAATTATGTGTATAGATCTATATTCTTATATAGATATTCGACCATTCGACCGACAAAATGTGCCAAAACGTTTCAGAGCAGATCATTTAACGATTACTTTGATTGGAAATTATATTTGCTAATGTAAATGTCTAATAATGTAGCGGGTTTAGTTTCCTTGAAATTTTACGTACTTTAAACCACTTCGAAAGACCCTCTGCCCTCTATATTTTAGCCATTTAGGCAAATATCGAGTTTTGGTTATATTTTGAAATTTACGAGTCAAGAACTGAAGAAGCCAACCCGGGTGTTTTTAACAATACTGCCACTGGAGACTGCAAAGTACGCAAGGCTTCTTAATGCTTTTACAAGGTTTTATGTATTTTTTCCTTTTATCCCCCCTTGTTTACTTAGTCGTCGATAATTTCAAAGTAATCTATTTTAAAAGGAAAGGAAAATTACAAGAGCCGAGCATGTACTGAAGCATGGACTTCCCCACGTGGCTTCAATTTAAATTTAGCTGACATCGATGTGTTTAAACTTTAAATGGCTTGCCAAATTCCTAGCCCGTTCAGCAACAGCATTTGTTGACTAGAAAAATACAGACAGTTTAACGAAATATTTACTGCTTCATATATATCATGTTGTCGCTTTAAATCAAACTTATTTAGATTTGACGAATTACAGACGTCCATTCTCTCACATCATCTTTCATTGTTCCGGGTATTAACAAGAGCCGCACTAAGTACTTTCGAGTTGTACTAGCCAGAATAACTTTACCTGCAATTTGGCGGAGGATCCAGCGTAATTTCAGCTAATTCCCTTTGAATTCTGCAACAGAGAAGCAGAGAAAAACCTTAGACAACACAAAGGCCGTCTGTCTATCAATAAAAGCCATATAAACTGTTTAAATTCAATAAATGTGTCAGACCCTCTGCCATGTTCAAAGGATATGGCGACACTCGAAAGCTGTGCTTGCACTATCGCTTTAAACGTGTATCTTTAGGGCTAGGAAAGCCTGGAAGCATTCAGTAAAAAGAGAAACGAGTCCTCAAATCACTGGTAGTATTTAAAAAGCCGTAGTGTCAACAAGATTTCCGTGCGAAGAGCTTGAAGTTAAGATGCAAATGAACCTATCCGAGGGCGTCAGTCTCATTGACTGGGAGGGCTAAGTGATAACGTGTTACGGATAAACTCTTTTTGTGGCTCCTAAACGTACAGATACTAGCCAAAATTGAGGTTAGACCATCTTCGGGATATTAAGGAGGAGTGTGAGAATGAGACTGAGTGGCTGTTTGCATTGCTATACCTTTTCGCAGCTGTTGAAAGTGTCTTAGGTGCCCTTGAAGAACTGGACTTCGAGTCATTCTTACTGACTGGCCTTGAACTGGTCGTTGGTTCTTCCTCATTGCCATCAAATCTTCTGGACGGTCCTTGTCCTTCCAACATTATTACCAGAGGACGATAGCGGTATTACCAAGAAGTTGAGAATGATTTGTATGAACGGTAGAGCTAAGAGATCGGACAATTTCTCAGACTGCTCAAACCCTGCTCACACTGTGCCTCTGCGACTGTGAACAGGTAATCCTCAGCGATACCTTACTAGTCAACTGTCTTCCAAAACCCAATCGTAACTTCTTCTAGACGATGGCTGCTTCCCTTCCGAGTAGTTGTCTTGAGTGTAGTGTTAGAAAGAACTCTTCCCTGAAAGATGTTTAAATATGTGGTGAAGACTAAGGGAATAGGCCTAATTCCACTGCGATTAACACACTAATGTAAAATCTTTGAACGCGACTAGATAATTCACTGATTTGCCGTGTAAAACCCTGGGAATTGCTTCTACTTCTTTCTAGTCCTCTCTGCCGAGTCAAAAGTGTCCCTTGAAAGGTGTAACGTGTAGCTAGAGAAAGATGTTGGGCCACATTCAAGGCAACTAGTTCCCTTGGCGTCTCAACGGCTCGCCGATCACTCGATACTGGCTGGCTGCGAGCCCAATCTCCCTTCGCCCTACTCGAAATTTCGCGTCGCAAACTCCTGTCAATTCCGCGTGTGTCATCAAGGAGTCGACCAATTAACAAATGACATATCGCCTACAGCAACAATTTAACTAAGAAAAAAGTTATCGCGTTTACATTTCTTCGGCCGACCAATCCCGAACAGACATTTGAAAATCATTGAATTAATTTCGCGATCAATTGCCATCCAACACCTGTAGATGTTTGCATGTAGCCGTGTCGTTTGCATAGTTGATTTACCTGATTATAATGTCATTGCTTTGTAGGTAGATGACAAGGTTTCTCCAGCAAACTGATCGGATAATTACCTCCTAAGAAACAAAACAGTCCCACTGGGTTGTCCTTGTTTATATTATTATATGATGGCATGAAGCATACATCATTGTAAAATATTAATTTACAACATGTGGTTGGATTATTTCTTTCTCGTAATTCACAGGAAGTGGGTCGAAGAGCACGCGATATAACATTACATTACTAGACTCCGCTCGAACTTTAAACTGCACACATTTGGAATTTATGGGTTAGCTATCGTAAAGATTTATCAAAACAAATATATACACATCTGTTCACTTCACTTTTATTGACATTTTTTAGGTTCGATAATAAAAGCTGTTCATTAGGGGATAATTTATAAAAGGGAGGTCAAATGGGCAATGGCCATGCAGTTATTATTATTGTACAAATAAAGTCATATATATATAATTGCAATATTACAAAGAAATATTCCATCATTGATATTTTGCAATTGCCAAGCTTTAGTAAATTTGTGAACGTTTTTCGCACAATCTTTGTAATAGTTTCATTACAAATATACCTAATAATATCAAAACAAGAAAACTGTCCTTAAACGTTGACCAGCTTCTCTTGTTGCTTTTGTGTTGAGCAGTGGAACGAAAGAGGAAGTTATCATGTCAATTTTAAAAACAAACACATTTTGCAACGTAAATTGACATTGTATGTCTGAACACGACTAAAGGAAGAATCCTCACTACACTGTCTTACAAAAATGTTTGATCATTCAAACAGGCAGTAAAAGTTGCATTCATAGTATTCTTGTTTTTGTTTTAACAGGACTACAGAAGTTCTAGTTACTGTTTGCCTTTTAAATGACCACAATCTCCACTCAAAAATCGTCTTGCGAGTGTTGGATAAACTTGACTAAATCAACCCACTCAATTTACAAGTCCTGTAAATATTTACGGCATGTTAATCTGGCTTAAATGATGGTTCTGTTCCCTCTATCAGAATTAAAGCTTGGAACAGTGTTGGAAATGCTGTAGAACTTTCATGACATGATATTGCAACAATTGATAATCTACTTTGCCAAAAAAAATTAACGCGTGTTTGGAATTTCGAGTGCGGATGCCAGATCAGGAAATTCCATATTCTAATCAAGATAATGGTCTATTTAATGATTTTAAAACTGAAGAAAGTTAAAATGCTCTAATTTCCAAGTACACGTATAGAAACATTTTAGCAACATTTAGCAACATTTTGGCAATGTTTAGCAACATTTTAGCAACATTTTAGCGATGGGAGCAATCTCTTCAAGCGCTATTTCTTCTCTAGACCTTTTTCACATTCAAACATTTTAACGACAGTATAAAATACGGTTCGGAAAAACATGAATTTTTCTTTCATCTTTCTTTGTTGTGCAAGACAATAAGCTTCACGAATGCGGTGAAATAAGCATATACTGACATTAATTTGAAACGGAAAAAATATGGAATTAATTTGTGTTAAATATGCGGCCAAAACGGCTTCCAAGGCTTTTTTATTAAACGACGAAGGACAAATTATTTTGCTGTTTAATCATTTGCAGAAATGTTTGTCTAAAAAAAGTTGGTTGTAAGCTTGGATATATTGTATTTTTTTAGAAACACGCGGCCATAGCTGCTAATTTCATAAATATTTTACGGGCCACGTTGAGCGATTTTATTATTTATAAATTTCTAAATACTTTAATTTCCTCTTTATGGCTTGAAATCAAGCTTTCAAGACATTAAATGAAATTGAAGTTGTGAATGCTGCACGGAATGTATTCTTTGGTATTGGTAATGCAATTCTGTATTATTTAGATTACATTTGGCGTTCAGATTGCAGCCTGACCCAACGACCTTATGCTGGGCAAATACGTTCGAGATAACACTGCCTGATTCTCCACACAGTGAGGTAGTTAGAGGGCGCAGGGGCGCACCATTGGTATTTCAAATATATTTCAGTCTCATTAAAGGATAGGTAACTAATTAAAAATCAGGGATCGAAGTTGGAAGAAAACAATTTATAGTTAGGACACTTTCCAAAGTTTTTACGTCATGTGAGAGGGCGCACAAATCATGCCTTTCGTTTAATTATGGTAATAATTACCATAATGATTATGATAATTATTACCATAGTTAAACGATGACATCCTTGTACGTCATGTAGTGACAGTAACTCGAACTGGTAACCAGAATGTGGCTGGTCATTTTTCAGCCCCCCCGTTTTATTTGTGGGAAATTCTTAAGATGGTATATATTTCTGTGCAGCAAATATCTATGGCAGCATCTCATGACGTACAGTGGTTTTGACATACAGCGGTTTTCAATAGTAAATTATATGAAATGAAACGAATTTTCATGTAAAAAGGGAGGACATGAACAAAGTGACAGATTAATGAATGGTGCGTGGAAGACTTGGGCCGTTTTGGCTTCTTTTTCCAATTCCAGCGCATCCAGATGTATAGCTATCCGAAAAAGTAATTTCCTAAATTACTTAGAAACATATTATATATAT
>JAOBAZ010241509.1:0-16742 GCA_026546875.1 Pteroeides caledonicum
TCTACAATAAATTTTTATCTAAAAAATATCTTACTAAAAAGATCAAAAACTAAATTTTTAAAATGTCTAAAACCCGAAAAATCTTCGCGCGAATATTCGTCTCAGGAATACAATAAATTGGAGTATATTTTTATTGCCTTTTTACAGCAATGAGTCTGTTGGAAAACAGAAATTATTCAAGTGATATTGTATAAAAATATCCCTATATCTATAGCATCATTTGTAGAAAATGATGCAAGGCAAAGGAAAAATAAAACCAAATCCATAGATAATCAATTATTTGACTAAAGCAGAGAATGAACAAGCTTTATTAATAGAAAGTTTGGTTTCCGTCATTTAGAGACCACCAACATTGGTAATTGGCGTTGATTTCATACAAACATTGCATCTACTTATTCGGGATCGTAGGTTGTTTGCCTTTAAGGTTTCTGGCTGTTGAGTTTTAAATTGGTCTTGATTGTCAACCGTAGTCATCCAGTAGGAATAGGTGTTTGCGTAGAATTGACAAGTACCCCGGCCGTGACATTCAATAAACGGATTAGCACGGAAATCTCTAAGACAGGAGCCCGGTGATGAAAGAAGCTGACCAGCGCCTTCAGAACCCGAACTGATATGCTAATAAAAGAAATTATTGTTAGAAACGTTAAACTAAACGAATGTTGTTAAATCGTTGAGTATCATTTTTAGAGGTAGTAACAATTTACTGAACCTTTTGCTAGCATTTTTCTGTTCTGCATATTGAGCAGCCACTTTTTTTAATTTCTCTTTTATTTAACAATTATTCACAATTCAATTATTACAGATTTAAGGCTGGAAAGATTGAAGACCAAAGATATTCATCGGTTAATATTCCGGCATAAATGACGGCTCCAATTTTCATGTTTTAAAAATATGAATGTCTTCAAAACAACATATTGAAAACTATGTGTAACTTGAAATGATATTTTATTATGAGTGTTATAAAAATAGGAGAAATCTTTTTTGTCCGAGTGGCACTTAAGAAACGTGTTGTAAAGATTCGTCAGTATGTTGCAATTTAAAATTTCATTCAAAATGCGCCTACCAAATCGAAATGTCAAGACCGGCTTGAAATTTTAGTATGGCGGAAAATTGACATTTTAAACGTGGTCCAAGGTGGGGAATTTGATTGTACCTACACCATCGATGACCCTAGATCTAGGGAGCCACCTTAACATCGATGGGAACAACCATCCACGGTTTCAAAATTTGCGCCGCCTTTATGTTAGTATATCATATTGAGGTAAATAAAATTGTATCGCTGCTTTATAACAGTTCTTCATGATGCGAATTTACAGTAGAAGTGATTTTTGAAACGTTTGCTTAATTTTTAAATATCGCAAATATTACAAATCTGTACGAAAATCCAGGACACCAGGAATAGGTTTGTTTAAATTCTACTGAAAACCTTCCCAAGGACTATTTACTAATCTTTGTATTGCACTGAGAAATAATTCAAAATTAACCTAATTGAATTACTGCGTTCTTTAAAATCCCACTTTTAAAATGTATATAAAAGGAAAATTACTGTTGTGTTATCTGAAAGATCTTTTAAAATGGTTTTGTAAGTTATTTTACAGTTTTTCGTTTACTTCCTTCGTTGAGATAATTCAGTTTGTGCATTAATGTGTGACGTTAAAACCGTGTACCTGTAGTACACGGTTTTTACGCCACACATTTCAGCATAATGAGTTGACACTGAAAGTTTGATATCTACATTGTCACTGAGTTAAATTGTTTTGAAAGTCTGCTATGCTAGTAAAACAGATAAGGTTTTGAAAGTCATTCTACTCTCCTAGACTTAATATCTTAATTAATTGTGTCAACCCATTATGCATGAATGCGAGAGGTAAAAACCGTCTACGTCGTAAACAAATTGAAATATCTCAACAACGAATGAAGTAAACTAAAAGCTGTAAAATAAATTACAAAAACATTTTTAAAGATCTTTCAGGTAACACAATAATAACGTTTTATATACACGTTAATTTCTTTTTCAAAAACAACAAATTCCTATCAGCTCATCTTAATATTTAATTGCAACATTTATTTTCGTACGTAGTTGAGGTTTCAAAGTTAACGATCAAGTGTTCTACGATTGCTCGCCATTTGATTCTTTGCAATCATTAATAGTATTAAAACACGACGGATTAAACAATCTTACTCTCAATCAAACACTTTACAGTAAGTTTGTCACTGTCTGATAACATTAATCAATTTATCGGTTCTTACCATGAGAAAACTATATCCGCCATAAATTCTCTCCCATCCTTTAGGGCAATCTGGAGCCAGAGTGGTTTGGCTATGAACTGCAATGACATGCGACGGAGCTTCACAAACCGCACAACGACCAATGTATTTTTCAACCTCGCTCTCTGTCACTGGCATCATAGGTATTTGTTCGGGCGTGGATAACCAATAACTGTAATCATTTCTTGAAGCGAGATTACAAACATTTTGAATATTACAGAAAAGGAAAGGCATTGTGCTAAAACGACGAATACAAGAGCCAGCTTGACCAAGATCTTGACCATGGGCACGCTCATTGCCTTGAATATACAATAAACTATAACCATCCCACATCTTTTCCATACCAGTAGGGCACGTTGGTACATCTTTGGTCTGACTGTGAACTGTCAGCATAAACCCAAAGTCACCAGAACCGGCCGGACCACGACTTCCTTTCAGGCCCATATCACCTGGTGAACCTGCATCACCGGTAGGACCTGCAACGCCTTTCAATCCGGGAGGACCTTGTCCACCTTTAATATAATGTAATTAGTTACACAGTGTAAACCATAAAAACCGTTTAGTCAAGTTTACGATGACGTTGTAAGTTAATCATGAGTAAACGTATGATAAATAGCGATGCCGATTGAATGTCAAAGAACCGTCACAAAATCGAAAATTAAAAGATATATTGAAAACCAACGTTTTGTCGTTAATTTAGGACATCATCAAAGTAAACGAATTAAACTCCATTATCATTGAAAATATTTCATGGCTTCTTGTCGCCTAATAGCCATGCGTGAAATCATCATGTCCAACGAGAGCGACGTCATAACGTGTGATACGACTTTGTTTCCTCCACGTTATATAAAATCACAACGTGGACGAAAAAGTCGTATCTCACGTTATGACGTCATGCCAATGACGACTTATCAAGCCTCAGAATTGTCAAACTTCCGTTTGACAATTCTTCATATTATGCGAAACACTTCCCGAATTCTGTTTCAAATCGAGGCTGACAATGCAGAACTTCGTTAATATATACATTTGTTATAATCACTATTCATTGCCAACCTTGCTTGCAAGCTATTATTCATGTTCACTGGAGCAAATTCGGGAAATGACCATTGTTAAAGATTACATAGCTACATGAGGGGTTTAATCCCCCTTTTGATCTGAGTACCTGGTGGTACCTCCACAAGGATTATGCGCGGAGATATGACCACTGATCTCCATATTAACTGGATTGGCTATTATGTACTAAATCTTACATGTAGCGTGACCCCACTGGCCGCCATGTTGGGTTTAACACAAACTTCCTACTACTTTGTAAACAACAGTTTTTCAAGATGTGAAAATTATACGAAGGTTACACTTATCATAAATTTGAGCTTTTAGTTTGAAAGTCACCGTATTGAAAGCGACAAAAAGGAAATTGAACAAGACAAAATTTCTCTCGGGTGTTTAAATATGGCGACCAGCAAAAACTAACACGTGGAAATTTCTGCTCGTGTAAATAATTTCCGGTCTTAAATATCTCAAAAAATATTTAAAATGTCACGTTCTTTGTTGAAATTAATAATCTTTCATTACATCAACAACTTCTGGGAGCACAAAACAAACAAAAATATATCTCCTTTGTGGTGTAGAAATATGGCCGCCAGTGGGGTCACGCCAGAGCTCAGTTCAGCCAATCCAGTTATCATAGAGATCAGTGGATATGACATGTATTTCGAATCTTGAACGAAATAGCGAACGAGTAAAATATTTCGTTCGAGAAATAAATGTCATATTTCCAAGTATCCATATATTGTTGTGTTTATTAAATAAAATCACATCTAAATGCACTAACATTTCAGTGATGTTTATTATGCACAATCAATCTCTGTTATCAAGATGGCCGGTATATAATTGTTCAATAAGCGTCAATTTTTGACATGCACGTTTAATAACTATAAGCAACAAGTTCTTCACCATTGTTATAAGACAGTAAAAAATTACAAATTCTGCAGCAACATACTGTGATTACAAACCGCTAGTTCTGTGAACTGCTAACACTTGTCAACCTCTTACGTCATGGGAAGCAGCATTTTTTTAAATCAGTTCCACAATACACTTATTTTGTCGCTTTATAAAGATCTGCTATTCTTTCATCACCGTACTTATTTATCTAGAACTATTTTAAGCATGTTATGGCTCACCTGTAGGACCTGTTGGACCATCGCTGCCTTTCACTCCTTTTTCCCCTTTAGCTCCATCAAAACCGATATTCCCAGTGTTTCCAGGAATTCCAGGTGAACCTTTTTCTCCGGGAGGACCTACATCTCCTTTTTCTCCACGTGTTCCTGGAACTCCTACAATAAGAAATAAAATCATTTTGATAATATCAAAATATAAGCGAGAGTTCTAAAATAGGTAAGTTAAGCTAGAGACTTAAAGTGCTTAGTATAATTACAACAGGTGATAAAAACGACGCGCTGTGAATGATCAACGTAGCAATAATAACCATAATAACCATAATAATAATAATACTAAACATAATAATAATAAACATAAGAAACATAATAATAACAATTATTCACTGACATTCATGTCGCCTTAGGCGAATAATTGATAAATAACAGGAAAATTGTCGATACACCATAAAAGGTGTAAGTACAAGTTAAGTAAATTACACTGAAGCACGGAAACGCGTACACGCGGAAAAACAACACAATTGTCGCGAGTAGTCGCGAGCTGTTAACAACTTGTTGACGGCTGTTTATAAAAAATTTTAGCAATGTTGTGCTGCACCTATGGACAGGGCTTGTGAAAATTATTGTTTACTCCTCTCCAACAATATTCTTTACAGTTATGAACAACGTTATTAACGATTGTTGCTTGAACAATGTTGTTCAGCCATGCTAATAATATTGACTAGGCGTTGTTTGATCAGCAACATTGATTCTGATCAATTTTTACGCGTGTAAATCACTGATCATATAGTACACCGGATAGAGCTTTCCCACCTTTCGAAAATGAAGCCAGAGTTAATTAATTTCTGCAAACCAGATTCAAAAAATCGATACATCACGCAAACACCAGGAAGTTTCTTTTTATGTAACCATATATTTTAATGGTTGAAGCGTCAGTTTTTATTATTGTCTATCTTCCACTGTTTGGTCCCCGGAAGTTCACCAACTCTGGCCTCACTTTCGATAGCCGAGGAATCTCTATCCAGTGTAATATGAGGTCAGTGGTGTAAATAAATTAGTTTATATACAAAAAATAACATTGCTGGAAAACATGCTGCGTACTAGTGCTGTATGTGATGCAATTATACATAACTAAAAAGATGGTAGACAAACATTTTACCACAATGCAACGCAGTTTGAAATTGTTTAAAAAAGCAAATTACATCTTTCGAAGAACAAATAGAATACAGGTTATTTTTTTTCTTTGTTAAAATTTTACTCCATCAGTGATTTTTTTTATCTTTTTTCTGCCATTTATGCTTGATACCCACAATGCATTCCCGTAAAATGTACACGCCGCATCTTACAGCGAGATATTGCATGTGCAAACAGTTTTTCAAACTTTTTGCTCTAATTAACCTATTTACGATTTTTGCAGTTTACCAATATTTTGCTATTTTGTTTTGTCGTACTGTTATGTGGCGTTTATATACAATGTAAGAATGACAATACATTACTTTTAATGGTACAAATAAAGCAATCTGATTGGCTAAGAAACATTTCACAGCGGGGGCGGTTTTCTCATCCGATCCGCTGTGAAAAATGTAACAGACAAATGTTACACAAAAATATTTTTTACATATCTGAAGTGAATTCGGAATAAATTCTAATTTAATGGTTAAAGCGAAACTAGATGTTATTATGCAGAAAATGTATACCTCGATGCAAGCGACAATGATGGCAAAAAAATACATGCCGGGCAGTTTTTAGTTTTAAGCTGTCCGTTTGTTTAATTATATTTTTCTGTTATTTTACACCGTTAAAAAAAAACACGTTATTTACTTATTCACGTTATTTAGCTTCGATGAGAATGGATGAAAATAATTGTGCCCTCGGTCTTGAAAACGTCCTAGACCTACACAGGTTTTCTTATCCGGACCTCGCAGCTGGTAAATAACATATATACGTATTCCCACCTTTCGGTAAAGAAGGGTACACCAGAACCGATATTTGGCATAATAAAGTTTTCCCCGTGGTTAAACTATATAATAATGTTCCCAGATTTCATTTGTTAAAACCAAAAATGTTCTTTGAATTAAATTTAATTTCAATGTTGCAATTTTGCTTGTGATGTTTTAAAGTGCCTATGACACGAAAATTATTATTGTCTTATCTGAAAGAGCTCGTAAAACAATAGAGTAAGTTAATTTCTAGTTTTTCGTTTACTTGCTTTGTTGTTGAGATATTTCAGTTTGTTTACGACGTGAAGTGCAAAGTAATTACGTCACACTGCATAAGGAGTTGTAACAAAATGTTAGATATCTCCATTGGCACTGAAGTAAACCTCCTGAGAATCTGTGTGTTACTATATTGGTACGCCAGTAATAGATATAGTATTTTTGAAAAATGTTTTAGTTGCCAGTTACCGAGATATTAGGTTTTCTGTGTAGCTCATTATGCATTTATGTGAGACGTAATTAGCCTGCACTTGGTAAACAAACTGAAATATTTCAACAACAAAGCAAGTAAACGAAAAACTAGAAAATAACTTACTCTATAGTTTTACAAGCTCTTTCAGATAAGACAATAATATTTTCGTGGCATAGGCACTTTAATAACTCCATTATCCTACCTTCTCCAAATCCTTGTTCTCCTTTCTGTCCTTTTTCCCCTGGGAATCCGTCATTGCCTGCACTACCCGGGGGTCCTGAATCACCGCGGTCTCCTTTAGGACCCGGTGCTCCATTATCTCCAGGGGACCCACCATCACCATTTATGCCCATATCTCCTTTAGGACCAGTAGGACCAGGTTCACCCTTAGCACCTTCAAGGCCATTTTGACCAGGTGGGCCTGGTTCACCAGAACGACCGGGCTCACCAACCTCACCGACAGCTCCTGCCGGTCCTGGTGGTCCGGATGAACCTCGGAAACCACCATCTCCCTTTTCACCTAATAAAATAAGTAATCTTAAACCTCTAAATTCCTTTTAAACTGTCGACTAACCATTAAGACCACATATTTCAAAAGCTGTAAAAACTTTTTAGTGATCTCTGTCCAGCCGGCAATTTTTTTTCTTTGTTTACCTCTTTCTCCTGTAGCACCTGTATCTCCCTGGGGTCCACGAACTCCTTTTTCGCCAATATCACCAGGTTCCCCTTGACCCCCGGGTTTCCCAGATGGTCCGGGAGCTCCAGGATCACCTTTAGGTCCGCTATCTCCTCTATCACCTTGTGCACCTTTAGGTCCTGTAACACCGGCCTCTCCTTTTTCCCCATCATTACCATCGTTACCATCCTGGCCAGGGAAACCTGCTTCACCTTTCTCACCTGAAACAACAGTAAAAACATTTTAGTATTCTCTGCAACGAAATTTTGTAATCTCTGCAACGGATTTTACTTTATTCAATTATCGTAGAATAAAACTTAAGCATACGTAATGATAAGAGGACTGGAAAAAATTTAATAAAAAAATATTACACAGTTACTTTGTATAGATGTCTTCATATTTGGGGTTTTTTTTGTAATACATATAGATGCACACTACATGTATACACATACGTACACTACCTATTATTGGGTGTCGCCGTTCACCCTGTCCAAAACTCAGAAAGGGCCTGAAACTAGTTATCCAATAGAAATCCATTTCTGGTTTAAAAATTCTCTTTTTTGTTTTACAAAAAAATTATTTTGACAAATCTTTATCTTGTCTCGCCAAGCTCATCCACCCCATTTGACTTTCCCGCCAATATTTCTAATTGATCTTCGAAACGAATTCTGCGATAACTCTAACTATTTTTTTAATTTTATCTAGTAATTTCTTAATGATAACTATCTACCTCTTTCTCCTTTTTCGCCATTACTACCAACTCCTGGGAAACCAGCATCACCTTTTTGACCAGACGGTCCTGGAGAACCTTTTTCACCCTTGGTCCCCTTTAAATCAACAACATGCAATCTCTCCCCTTTCTCTCCTTTAGCACCGGTTAGGCCAGGATTGCCTAGAAAATATCATTGCAGTAAACACCAATAAATTATTAAAATTAACCGAGATAAAAATAATGAATTGTTTTAATAAAAAGACAAACTTTATAACATAGAGTTTAGCACTCGTCCATTTTCTCGACTATGTTTGTTATTCTGTAAACAGTGACAAATTGCTAAATTCACCAGTTTGCTAGTAGCCAGTTGCCCTAACCATTAGCCAAAGACTCAGATGGCAGAGCGGTGCTAAATCGCTTTATTGGTTTAAATACATAGGTGTATATCATTAGAAATATTGTAAGCATACATTGACTATAAGCTACATGCCTGATGACTATGCTAAGATTTAACTTCTAAATGTTCTGATCCAGATGATGATAAAAATAATGGTAATAATAATAATAATAATAATAACAATAATAAATAAGCCCTTAATCAATAGTTTTCGGCTACTCTGTAAGAGAATTTGTCGGCACAACATATTGTAGTGTGAAGTTAATCAATCATAATGACAATAACTGTAAGGGAAAAAAGCGACCAATACCAGTTAATCCAGGTGGTCCAGGTTGACCAGGTGCACCATCAGCTCCAGGGCTTCCAAAGTCACCTTTAGTACCTGGGAAACCTGCATCCCCCTTTTCTCCTGGACGTCCTGGAGGTCCAGGGGTTCCTCTACCAGGTGGTCCTTGGTTGCCCTTTTCTCCCTTTGTTCCTTGAAAACAACAAGATAAAAATAACATGGCATTTTTAATAGTTAAAGCAAACATTGAAGCATTTTATTACATGTAATTAATTATTAATAAGTTACCTTGAGGGCCATCATTTCCAGGGAAACCTTTTGCACCACTGATTCCAGGATCTCCTTTAGGTCCAGGAGGTCCAAAATCGCCCCGTTTACCTTCACCTCCCATTCGCCCTTTCTCACCAAGAGGACCTCTTGGACCAGGTTCGCCAGCATTACCTGGAGGTCCATCATTTCCTGGATTTCCAGGCAGACCAGGTGGGCCTGGGTCACCAACATCACCTTTCGCCCCATCAGCACCGTAGGGTCCTTAAAAGAGAACCATAATCACGTAAAAAACACCAATGAAAAGTTTATTTCTGAATGTAACTTAACCTTTTGCATAATGTCTTTTGATACTTTTAACACTTACTACAATAATAATAATATTTTTCCGTATTTTACTTTGACGTTAGACTATTTTACTCGTCGAATTCACTGCTCTGAATTAAAACAATAAAATATCACTGAGTTTAATAAATTTGATAGAAAATATTTCTGGTATAAACGGTATGGCAGTAGGTATGAAAAAAAATTAAAATATTGGAGCTGAAAAACTATCTAGGATGTCGAAAATGATGAAAATAAAGGATTTTTAAAGATCTTTTAAGCCGCCGATGTGAGGCGGCTGTATTCGCAAGCTAAGTGAACGTACGCTCAAATTAAACATTCATAAACGTATATCAAAACTACCTGGATCACCCTTTGGTCCAATAGTACCAGGTAAGCCTCGATCTCCTTTTTCACCTCTAAAACCAGGCGGGCCGGTATCTCCTTTGTCACCTTGGTCACCTTTAACACCATCTTTACCATCAAATCCGTCTACACCATCATTCCCGGATGGACCAGAGATACCTAAATTAAGAAATGGATGAGGATAACGACGCCCATAGTTGTAAATCTATATAAGTAAATTTCTTCATTTCTCAAACTTAGTAAAATCCTAGAGTTTTAATCAGATAACCTGGTATTCCTTTTTCTCCTTTCTCTCCAGCTGGTCCGGTATCACCAATTTCACCATCTTTTCCTGGTGGACCTACATTCCCCGGTTCACCTTTTTGTCCAACCGCACCATCAATTCCACGTGGACCTTGATCTCCTTTTGGTCCTTCAGGCCCAGTGAGCCCTGGTTCACCTTTTTTTCCCGGACTACCCTTATCCCTAGCTCTACCTGGCGGTCCTCGCTGACCTTTATCTCCTTTAGGACCGCGTGGACCTAAAAATTTATAATAATAGCTACTTAGTATCTTTCATATATAGATATTCAGATATTTTGTATTTCTGTATTAATAATTACTTATATGTACAACGACGTAAGAGTGTTTGGGGGTGCCACAGGGAGCCAAGCTTGTGCTGATGGCGAGAGTTCTCAAATCGGGCGAAATACGGGCGCGAGCAGGCAAGGCCAGCGTTTTTGAATTACCCGCAGCATTATGCTTGTACAGTAGTCCAATCTTTTAACCCTGTAAATGTTTAACTTGAAGTAGTGCACAGTGTGCAACATGGCATCTCTCTGGATTTCTCCAGTTTAGATTCTCACGCATTTTAAATTGTTTTTAAAGTAAACTTTCGAAGCACAGGCCCAATCAACTTAGGTCTACTCATTCGGTAAAAAAACATTTGGCGTAAAATGTATGTTACATTATTACTTTGAAAAGTGATATTATTCTGTTTCAATTTAATTCAAATTTAAAAAAAAGTTGCCTATATTTTTTATTTACCTGGATCTCCAACAGGCCCAACATCTCCATTCTCTGCTGCTCCTGGTGATCCTTTTTCTCCTTTCATTCCTAGTTCGCCTTGTGGACCTGGTGGACCATTGTTACCTGAACAGTAGAATTTTTTTAGCAATAAAGAAACACGTTTAATGACTGCAATACATGTAAACAATACTTGGAGCTGTTTTAGAGAATGATATAATCAAGAACTTAAATACATTTTAAAGGGAAATGGCAATATATTTTTTTATTGTCCCAAATGAAAGAACTCTTAAAACTATTTCATAACTTACCTTACAGATTTGTGGTATCTTTTTTTTGTTTTCGAGATATTTCACTTCAAAATTGGTAAAATTGAATAAGGTCCGCCATCTTGAATATTTACGGAAGTGGTGTGACGACACAACCGGGGTCACGCGAATTTTTTTCCTCGAAGACTGTATTACACTGTAAGGTTTAAACATGATTGTTTGCTGCTTTGTTATTTGTCGCTTGTCTGGAGTCAGTTACACAAATTGTCCTCTTAACACAGTCACACAGGAAGAGTTTCTTTACGGTTCCCCTGGTTGTGACGTCACCAAAACCAAAGCTAATTAAAGTTCAAGATGGCGGTCATCAACAACGTCTAGCCAGCTTTGAAGTGAAATATCTCGAAAACGAAGAGAGATGCAACAAATCTGTAAAGTAAGTTATTAAATAGTTTTAAGAGTTCTTTCATTTGGGACAATAAAAAAATATATTGCCATTTCCCTTTAATGAAAATTAAATATATTGCCATTTCCCTTTAATGAAAATTAAATTTTTGGGACAATAAAAAAATATATTGCCATTTCCCTTTAATGAAAATTAAATTTGTTATGTTTGGTATTGTTATAAACAAGTTCCAAAGATATTCTTACCAACTCCCGGAGGACCTTCGCTACCGACGTCTCCCTTGGGACCATCTTTTCCAGTATTTCCCTTCTCGCCTTTAAGTCCTGGTTCACCATCTTTCCCGGTTAAACCTGGGGGACCTAATAAAGACAAGTTTTCAATGAACGTGACAATCATTGCTGTTTGACAACTAAACAACCATAGTAGTATATATGAAAAATGTTCCTTATGATTTCAATAAATGCAGCAAAAACCAGGGAGTAAGAACCAGCATTTTTTCAAAGTTAGCTTTAAGTATACGTTTAAAAGTTAAAGTTATTTAGGTTCTTGGTAGTTAACATAATTTTGTGTTAGCCAGGCTCTTGAATAGGTTTTGTTTCTGTATAAAGCAAATATAATCCAGCTTCAAGGTAAAATGGTAACCAACTTACTTTTCACTCAACCTCACTCCTCCCCTATCAACACCACTCTAACATATTAAGATTATTTTACATATTTTTCTCAGCTCACTCAAAATTAAGCACAACAGTGGCAAGTCTATTTTTCTAAACAGGGGTTTCTTACCCAGCTCTGCATCAAGAAATGATGTTTTTTTAAAAATAAGACTCTTTTTTTCATTTTCTAAGTTAATAAGTTCTTGCATTTATTTATAGGGTATATAAATGAATTGGTATATAAATGGATTTAATTATCAACCCTTCAGGGTTGATAATCAAAATTCAACACTAAAATTTTAAAACAGTAAGCTAAAATTACTCTTTGCTTAAGCAGGAATATGCAACTATTGATAAGAAAAACTGTACGACCCGTTGCTATGGCAACAACGTGGCAACAATGGTGTATGTTGATCACTCTATTTTTCCCGCTAAACGTTTTGTCAGCTGGCTAGAAAAAATGCAATAATTGTAAAAACATTCTGTAAAACTAATTTTTTTAATTGCGCAAAACCATGTTTTGCTCGCTCAAAAATTTTAGTAGAGTCGATTAGAGGTTTTTAATATTGTCTTATTAGTTACAAAACAAAGCGATTTGTGGAAAAAGTCCCCGAACTCATTCGCAAAATAACATAATTAATTAGCACCCGTTGCAAAACGTCACTGTTGCCACAACGGCCTTATTAATTAATAGTTAATTTTATTTATTAATATTCAGTTCTTAAATTTCTGCCAATTAATCATACAGCTAATAACTTTCTAAAACATATAAACATGCTCATGTAATGTTTCTTATCAAAGGACTATTTTTACCTGGCTCTCCTGGGTCTCCTTGTGTTCCGTTTTGAACAATTTGGTCAGCTGGAAAAATAAAGTAAAATTTACTTTCACCAGTAATATCAAATGGTAGTTAAGATCTACAGCTGGTATGATTGGTAACTCCCTATAAATTGAATCGAAAGCGAAATAAAGGACCTAAATTATACAATTATAATGTCTTTCCTCAGGAGGGATTACTCTAATTATTTTACATAGGTAGCGTAAGATAACATGAGTCCTTGTTACCAGAGTTAACAGGAACAGTTAACAGTTAACCCTTTTGTTAAATCCTTTTTTCTTGACAAGTAAAATTGTCTGGTGTAAAATTAGTTCCCGAGTTTCATTTTTTTATGTAGGCTTAGTTTAGATTATTTTACGTCTAGTTAACGCCAGATGACTTTACTTGCCAAACAAAAAGCCCTTTTATTGCACTGCGCCGCATTGCAGTGCAACTTAACACACTGCACTGC
The DNA here is from genome assembly GCA_026546875.1 of Pteroeides caledonicum. Taxonomy (NCBI): domain Eukaryota; kingdom Metazoa; phylum Cnidaria; class Anthozoa; order Scleralcyonacea; family Pennatulidae; genus Pteroeides; species Pteroeides caledonicum. Next base: position 13,498 of record JAOBAZ010241509.1, read on the forward strand.
ACCACACCCGTTACAAGTTGTTCCAACAACTTGATATCCTCCTGCAGCTATTAACTTGTTAACACCTTGACCAAACAAACTTCCATGGCCAAATGATTATCTGGCGTCCCAAATAATTAGATCGAAAAAAACACTTGAGCTGGGAACATCATATGACTGTAGTTTTTTGCTAAGAATATCCTATATAAAAATCTATTAGTGAGCATGTCACAAAATATTGAAAACTGCCAAAGCTCACGGACAAACGTATTATTTTTCCAGATCTCTGTTTAGTCCTTAATTGGACAAACCACGATTATTTATAAACTATCAAAGTCCACAACCGGATAAACCACGATTTGGTTCTTGCCACCTCCGGTAATTTTATATTTGGGTTATATTTCTGCACGCCAAGTTCAAGTTGTACAATTATAAAAACGACTAAACTGTGTCAAAAACTGTAACAAATCCAGACTGGAAAGTTTGTACTGCGTGGCTGAGATCTCAGTCGCGCAATTTCGGACGAAATGCGCGTCTGAACGCGCAAATTTTCAAGAAAGTTTGGATGAAACGCATACTTGGATATGCAGCCGCGTTATCTTATCATTTTCTAAACTAAACCCGCACTTGAGGACTTGAAATCTGACGAAAGTGTGATCGTGTTGTTGCTTATGCCATCGCACGTCGGCTTCTTTGCCCTGCACCAGGCTCCAAGTGGCCCAGACTCTGCGCGCGCAGCAAAAACGCAGTCAAAAACTAACGAAATTAAAGCACAAAATTTCTTACCGGCCGCGCAAAATCGAAAATTGGCCGCGCAAATTTCCCGTAAAATTTGATATCGGTCGCGCGGTTTGCAAACTTTCCAGTCTGGTAACAAATAACACGACACGTCGACAGCTTGCGACAAATGTAGTCTATGAACACAACTAGTCATATACTGGTTATAAGCAATTTGTAAGCGATTAAAAATCAATATATTCAATATATTTATCAATTACCTTGGCTCAAAGTTTCTAATGTTTTTCTACTCGAACGCCAAAGTTTCAATGGGGTACGCCACATATGGTTATAGGAACCAAATACGAATGGTGAGCCAGCAATGGGGGTGTAACACAGAATCCAGCGGCAAAAACTCTATTCATTACCCGAGATTAGGAATGCTACCAGCTCGCTCGCTCTACAAATTACATCGTGGTTGGCCCAGTCGTTGTGAAAGATCGCTAAACTTATTCGTTCGCTTCTGTACTGCGCTTAAAAGCTCTGTACCTCTGTACCTTTCTTTCTAATTAATTTTATATCACTATAATGTATAATTTTTATAAATGAATGTAATAATTTTGTGTAGGTCTCTTAAGAAAAGCACGGGATTAGGTTATTCAGGCTATACCAGTAGAAAGATGAATTCCAATTCAAAAACTACAATGTAATAAAATGCATTACAAGATCAGATAGGGTCAGTCATTCTTACAGGTATTGTCAGAATAGAACGCTCTCTTGTTTTTTAAGAAATTACTTTATTAAGACATACAAGTTGTTCTGTTAGCTGTTTAACTAATTTATTCATTTTTAAAATTTCACTTTTTCGTAATATTATTACTTGCCTTTTGGACCAGCTGGGCCTTGCAATCCTGGGTCACCTTTTGGTCCACGTTCACCTTTTTCAGAACTATCTCCTTTTGGCCCGATGTCACCTTTATCGCCCTTTTCGCCTTGAGGTCCGGGGTTTCCAGGTGCTCCTGGGCTTCCCTAATAAGAACACAATACTAATTTTGCAGCTTGCAAAAATCCACTCTATTAAGCGACTCTGGATTAAAAGGTTTCAAACTGAATCGTAGGGGCTGATTACATGAGTAATTTTCATTGCTAAATTCATAAATTGTCGCGGTGAAAATTAATGGGACTGTATATGAGACATAACAAGATGTAAATTTAGCTTATTCTGGAAAATGACGCTTGAATAAGTGTCAAACTTAATAAAAAATTTGAACATTTCGAAATCAAACTCATTTCCATACGCCAACAGCCGGGCTAAAATTTTAGCCCGCGCTTCAGTCCCTATGTTATATACTCTAATATAGGTATGTATGAAAGACGAAACCATCACTTGTGATGCGCAGGTGGAAGAAGAAAACAAGCACACACCTGAATACTATTGGATAGTTGTTTATACAACCTTTATTCAAATTTCTAGCGGGCCTTCAAAGTGTATTTTGTTACGTTGACTAGTCGTGCATTAAGACCAGTTTTTTTTGTCATAGTCAAACATCTAAATTTTCTTCTCTCAAAATTTCTCATAGTCAAAGTACAATGGTTTTTAAGAACCTAATTTTTCAAGTAACATTCCATTTTGTTTTTTCACGTTAAACTCAGATTGTTTGTAAATAGATGTACACCGTTAGTTATAAAATTAATTTATCCAAATACTTCTCGAAGAAAGTCTCGATACAATTTATTAGGTGTTGATGATGTTGGCTAAGGCTGCCTTCGATTGGGAAATCTGGTTAAATCCGGATTTTAGGATGTCCCTATAAAACAACAAATTCGAAAAAGGATTTCGACAAAATTAAATCCATGGCCGGGATAGATTTGGTAGCTTCAAAATCCCCGTCGTTTTATTGTAAAATCCAAAAAATTTAGATTTTCCAATCCAAAGAACCCTAAGTGGTATTATTAAGTTTGACTTAAGTAGTTCACGGGCTGAAACGCTATTTGCATTCCAAGGCTCAGAGTCTTTTTAAGTTATGTCAAACAAAACCATGCATCTACCAAAATAAGCCAAGATGACGGTTTTATTGAAATTTGTTTTAGATGAAGTACACTATAATAAACAAGAACATTATGTACGTGATTGATTTGATTCAAATTACGGAGAGCATCTATGATTGAAATATGTATGAGAGCAATATAAGGTGTACCTCCGGTCCAGGGTAGCCGCTTGCACCAGGTTCCCCTCGTTCACCCGGGGGACCGTTTACTCCAGGGTCCCCATTTTCTCCTCGTTGTCCTGGTCGTCCTTGGTTTCCTTTCTCTCCTTTTTGTCCTTCAATGCTAACCGCGTCACCAGGTTCTCCTTTTTGCCCCTGATTACCTGTTTCACCGTAGTCACCCTGAGGACCCTTTAATAGTAAAGGCATTAAATATTACCGTTATAATTTGTTGACCTATATACATATATACATACATACATATATACATACATACATTCATACATACATTCATACATACATTCATACATACATTCATACATACATTCATACATACATTCA
>JAOBAZ010241620.1:0-16736 GCA_026546875.1 Pteroeides caledonicum
TGTCCTTTTATGTTATTCCTTTTGTTTCTTTGACCTATTATGATTTTGCCGCCCGCACATTCCTCAACTTGCGTGGGCGAACCCGTTGTAGACCGATGGTAAAAATAGCATATGACTTATTACAGTCAACCTCAGTCTTCCACCCTGCTTACACACGATTGACCATAGTTAGACACGCCGCTCAGACCAGGATAAAAGCAACAACATTTCATTTGCGACTTTCATTTTGCTCCGATGAAGGGCCTTCGCTCGAAGCAAGACCTATTCACACATTTGGCAGTTCACCACCTTTTCGCTGTTTGATTTTGTATTTTATACTGCTTACGCAGCACTCAAACGTTTATACATCTACATACACATACACATACACATACACATACGCATAAGCATAAGCACACGCATAAGCATAAGCACACGCATAAGCATAAGCACACGCATACGCATACACATACACATTCCGATACACATACGCATACGCATACAAAGCTACTCATTATCTAACTCAAGTATAACGATAGTCAAGTGCTAAAGACCTGATGCGAAATGCCGTCATTCTCCAGGACCATGCATGTTTTATATAGTTACTTTAGCCTTAAAAAGGAGAAGTTCATATCGTTGGGAACGCTGGAAGATTTGAAAGCATTTGACGTCGATTTCTGTTCTCACAGGAATCGACGAAAGGACAGCAAGTAATATCACATGGAAGTCACCCGGTGGAGGTACTCGGTGTTTTTAAAGTGAAGCTCTAACAATTACATGGTACACAAAGAGCAAATTCATCCGTTTGGAAGGAACTAAAGCTGAACAATTAACTAAACAAATGTTTGAGTTCATGAACTGCAGTGAAAAAATATCAGCGAAACATGGCCGCGGTGAAATTAGCAAAACTGTTGATCTTTCAACGCTAAATCTGAGCGATAACTCTGATAGGAACCAAGACAAAGTACCTTCGATAACAAACGAAGACCGAACGTGTCGAAATTGCGATAAAATAGACATCGAAATGGCTGAAATGAAGTTGGATATATCCATGCTTTGTGCGACAATACACCAAATGCAAATGCAGTCAGTGGTCTCTGAACCTAAACCTAGTCCCTCAAAAACACAAAACGAAGCAAACCGCATGTTGGAGTTAATAAAACAAGAGAATCAAAGGTTAAAAACGGAAAATAATCGACTTAAAGAAGTTTTGCAATTAAACGAAGCCGAATGGTTAAAACCTAAACGAAGGAAAACGAACTCGTGTTATTATAATGGGGAATCTCCAGTATTTAACGACCCAAATCAATATGTAGTCCTTGAAGATGAGGCCAGTGAACGCTGTATAAATCAAGAAGAACTGAAGGAGCCATATAATGTATCAGAACAATCTAAATTTATAGATCAGATTACCGGATACCACAACGCTCAAAGAATAAGACACAACAAATATCGTTATGGTCAAAGCTCAAGTCATCAGATTTGTGAGGCTGACGGTACCAATCAAGTAGACTTGATGGAGGAAGATAATAGATTAAAACAATCTAATTTTACAGATCAGTATGACGAGTACCGCCAGGCTCAAAGATGGAGACATGGCCAATGTCGTGATACTCAAAGTTCAAATAACCAGGGTTGTGAGGCCAACGGGAACGTTATCAATCAAAAAGATGTAATGGAGAAAAACGATGAAGAGCAAGAACCAAGACATCAGGTTCACAAATATAAAATACTGATAATTGGTGATTCCATGGTAAAACATATAGATAAGTATATGATTAAACAGCGAAAAGGTGGTGAACTGCCAAATGTGTGAATAGGTTTTGCTGCTTTAAGTATAAGATTAGTCGGGGTATCGGGGTTACGCCAAGTGCCAGTCGATTAGAGGAGCCAAACTAAGTTGGACGACGATAACATCGAACAGTATTAAGGCGGATTTCCATTCAGTGCAAAATGTTGCGCGATCAACTTTTTGCGATCGCTTTCTTTTGAAATGTGTCTTCTCAACCATATCTAATTAAATGCGTTCCACTTGACAGCTTCAAATTCAAAAGAAAGTTCTCGCAAAAAGTCGATCGCGCGACATTTTGACTGAATGGAAATCCGCCTTAATACCATATTTATCCATATTGGCACGAATGATCTTGCAAGTGAAACGGCTGAAACAGTGTCCAACGATTTCATAAATCTCGTTTACGAACTCATTGGAGTTGATTCAAAAGAATTAGTGATTTCTAGTGTTATCGTAAGGAGAGATGGAAAAGTAGCAATGGGGAAAATTCATGCTTTCAACAACAGAATTAAGAAATGGTGTGAAGACGCTAATGTTGTTTAAATAATGCTAACACTACTGATTTACACTTAAATCATTCAAGATTGCACCTCAATAATGCAGGTGATAAAGTATTAGGAGGAAATCTATGTGCAGTTCTAAAACTAAGAGAAGTAAATCGTAGTATTAATGTACATATCCCGTTGTGTAATCAAAGTGTTCACCCTTTTCAGGATCGATTTGCCGACCCCTTCCCGATAAGAGCACGTTGTTATTCGCCACAAGAGGCGGTCAGTTGGAGAAATTATCTCAGGTTTGTTCGCAACCTAACGCGGATGAAGTGAGCGTTAATAACTCAGAGAATAAAGAATCAGATAGCGGTCAAATTCCAGATCACAATATTCCAGTATTATCAAAACAATTGGGTTATACTAGACCACAAATCGGAGTTACGGCAATTGGCCAAACTTTATATAAAATTAAAAGGGTTTGAATTAGTAAATCTAAATATAGCCTCAATATCGAAGCACCTTGATCAACTAAAAGCTTTGATGCTAAACAAGCCTGTGGATATTTTAAGTGACAGATCCAGACGCGGTGGTGGCGTTGCACTTTATGTAAGGGATGTATCTAATATTGCAAATAGGACGAATGAAGTCCCTTCTCATTTAGAAACTGTGTTTATTGAAATTAAAAACCAAAATCAAAACCTGTCTTAATACTAAGGCTATTGATACGGGAAGTTGTCCTTGTTGGGTCGGATTCTAGTAGAGTGTATATAAGTGTTCGTCTCATTGAGAGCTGTTGCTTTTTGATGTAGTCTGCTTAGCTACAACAAGTCTGGCCGTTTTGTTTAAACATTTTCGGGTTCGATCCCCTAGCTAGTAAAAGTAATCAAATATAATATAATCGCTATGACCACGCCACTTTCACTCGACGTTTTTGTTTAAAGGAAGCTCACTCCTACAACTATTCCACGCCAGTGCTCCGCGCGTGTTGTTTTACAAGCGGCGCAATTATAGGTCTTAGTAGAGGTAGTTATCATTACAGACATGTTATAGTTCACTGGTTCTAACTTTGTTTACTTTATCTGGAGCTTTCAAATGCCTAAATGTATTGAAACTACAAAGTAAACCTTATAAAGAACTTTTTGCTAGACATAACAAAAATCAAGGTGACTGGGTTGGCATGTAATCAAGCTTTCGCGTTTTTTTTATCCGTTCAAATCTCGTAAAACACTAAGTCAGATCACATGACAACACTCCCGATAAGATATTTTTACTGTGCATACAAATACCGCTGATTCATTAACACTAATTTTCGGCTTCGAAATCCAGACACGCGTCGTTAAATTGATATAAACCATAACAATCGTTTACGATAAAAATATGTTACTCAAGAGGAATTTTGTGTGAAGTTAGAGTACCTCATTCAATACATGCGCTATATTGTAATAAATAACAAAAAAATTGATAGAAATAAGTACTTTTAGAGCTATGCTAGTTACTATAATAACTATATGTCTCAAAAGTAAACAAATTCAGACCTACGACGGAACGAAAAACCGCAAAAACAAATACACTCAAATGCAAACGCTTCTTACCGATGTTGCTCCATAGAGCATTTAGCATCCTAATAAAATACGAAACAAATGGACACTTTAAAGTTAACTCGTTATATTCTCCAGTCTAAATCTTTATATTCTTGTAGTCATCATTAGTAGTTATCGTATAACTGATAATGACTCTAATATACTCGATGACACGATGAGTGTCCTCGGAGTGCCCATTTTCTTTTTATTATTGTTCTTGCGTCGTCTCAAACTTTTCTTTGGTTTTATATTTAAATCGTGCTGGTTTCTCTGATCTATATAAATGTGTTTTAACGAACCAGTCCATCCTTTGTTATGGGTGTCATAAACGTTCTTGTACGTATTCGCACGTTTTTGACACCCAAAGGTGTCAAAAACGTACGAATCGTGTTATTCAACCTTAACGGTCGTCGTAAGTACTACGTTTGATATGGCTGTCATTTACGAGCCAAAACCTACATGCATGCAAGTCTTACATTCTCATTGATTCGTTAGTTCTTACCTTAACGCCTTTCTTCATTACCATCCTGAAATGTTTGTTTCGGCTTTAGTTAATTAAAACAGTTGGCACAAAATGCACATCCAGTTTGTTTCTCGGGTTATCCTGGGGTACGTTAAATTATGTGAATTTACCTCGTGGTAATATAATACCTAACTAGAATACTGTAAAAATGTCCTGATCTCGTATGTGTGCGTGTGTATCTCTGTGTTTGTGAGTCTGATTGTGTGGGTGCTGGTGCGTCACTAACCGAGTAAAAGGGCTTTAATTATATAAACAAAAGGCAATGACGCGCACCAATACTGGGTGCATCGATAAAGCTCGATTACGAGGGCCATTTCTCAATATTATATAATAAATCTGTACTACAGGGTGTATCAAAAAGGCTAGTCTTTGAAATTCAAAATAGTTATAATTATAGTGATCTGATCGTCTTAAACCGGGTTGGTTTAATTATACATGTTAAAAATATGTCTTATTTACAAAAGCGGTCAGTTAACTTTATTTGAATACAAGGCATTTATTTCACACAAATGAGCAAGTTAAGATGGTAGTTTACACAAATAATTTATTTTTAAATTTTGGAAAAATATTATGGGTCTTCTCTCTTGTTTTTTACCCCGCGTTTATAAAACTAGCTATTTTGTTGATATTACAACTCGGTTTAGAAAAAGCGGTTAAAATTCAATTTTTGCGTGCCAGAACCAAGGTTTAATTCGTCATCATTGTTTGGTATGCTCTTTTAATTCGCAAGGGCTTCTTTTGTTTAAAGTCCTTTGTTTAACATTCCAAAACAATACAATAGACAGTCTTTACTTAAATTTGCGGAAACTCTGCGCAAAAGGGTGTTTGATGGTTTGCCTTAATTCTTTGACAGCGGGTGTACCTCTTAGTGTTTCATGCAATAAGTAGACAGTTTTTCGAAATTTGCGATATTTTGCTGGTTACCGTAAAAACAACGTTCTTTGGGCATTTAAAAGAAAGTACTTGACTATCACCTTAACCCTTTCCCGGCCGCGATCGACTTTTATTATTTTACGCAGGCCACCGCCAGACTATTTTACGTAGGCCACCGCCAGACAATTTTACTTGCCCAAGGTGGAGCCACGGTCCAGAAAGGGTTAAAATGTGCGTTCTCCATGGAGAGTTAACTGCGGGTTCTGGTGTTTTGTAAAACAGTAAATACTCGTTGTACTGTCGTCAACTGAAGCATTTCATCGTACTAAAGTTCTGTACTGTCCGTAAAATAAACAATATAATTTAGCAAATAATTCTTTGAGTTTTTCGGTCTTGTCCCATAAGGAAAAAATCTTTTTTTGACGGCTGGCTAAATGATTCGAAGGAATTATACTTGTCAGATGAAGTTCATACAATATGGCTAATTAGCATTTGAAAGACTAGCCTTTTTTGATACACCACTTACAGGGTGTTTCCAAGAGAAAGGTAAGTCAACTTTAACGAGATGCTGTGCGTTTATTATTCAAGTTGTATATTAGCTTTTTCAATAAATAATAAAGATCAGTCCTTAGCTATCGAATGATGCCCTTTAATAGTTTTATGCATTTTTACAAATTTTAAGAAACGAAAAAAACAAAAAATTTTGGTTGAGAATGCACTTTCCTACGCGAAATCTTTTGTCTGCTTATTGAAATTATTCCCCTTGGGAATAAATGTTCGCATATTAATAAGATAGCAAATTATTGATCAACTTTTGATTATTTATCAAAATTATTAATCTTATGCGTTGTTGTTAGCATCGGAAAACACTTATTTTTTTTGAGAATGTTGGCAGCATCTGCTGGGATCTCACAAATGAATAAATTTGAAAGGTTGCTTTTATATAGGTATATATAGGTATGCACAATATCGATATTATCTGGTATCACAATATAAAATTTGATATTGCATAAATTAATTAGTACTAGTAAAAATACGAGCGGCAGACCTGTATGGCTATTTACAATGGCGAGAGCGCAGCACGAGCCACTGTAAATCCCATACAGATCTGCCGCGAGTATTTTAACGTACTTGTGAAATGAACCAATGGCTATTGAGTTTGGAATTGTCATTACTATGAATATTAATCAGGAGCATTTTTAAAAAAGCTAATAAGAGCATGGTAATTACACAGGGGGTTTACAAAGATGTCATGGGACATAAACATGGACCATGTATTGGATAGTTAGCTCATTAATTATTCATGAATTTCACAATGATATAAGGAAAACAAATCATATTCCATCAAAGTAATAATCTGTTTGAAAGGCTTTATTCTATCCTTGGAACTTTGCTTGCAGACTTTGCAGTAACGTTTTAAACACATGGAATTCGGTCCGCTCCTCGGCTATACTGCAAATAAAATTCCTTAATTGAACCATTTCATATTTAAAAAGCACGACAAGTTTTTCAAAAACTTGTCGTGTTTGTTAAATACGCAATTGCATTGGTGCTTTTACGAAATTACTGAGCTATTTCAATTGCCACATAATTGGTTCTACCTAGGAAAATTATCATTTTAAATTTTTAAATTTATTAAATTTTTCGCATAAATGTGGATATAGCGGATAAGTTGGGATAAATTATCCATATATATTCCTGCATATCCCTATCTATCCTGTACATTATCTTCATATATCCACATTTAGCCTCATCATGTTTATCTCTGTATATTCTATATATCCGGCTATTTGATCCCGGTATATCCATCCCGCCAATTTTTAAATCCCCACATGTTGCCACAAAACTCCCTATATATCCCTACTTATCCACAATTTCCCCCTTCATTTATAACATATTAATAAAAGTTAAGAGATAAATGAAGATAAATCGCGTTAAATAGGGAACAATATGAATCACAATATGGATATATGGGGGCAAATTGGAGGATAAATTTACGATAAGTCGTGATAAATGGAGATATATGAGAATAAAATATGTGAATATAGGGGACACATTAGGATACATTATCCATGTATATCATATATATATCTATAGCCCGGTATATTCCGATACATCCCGTTCGTTATCCCCATATATCCCACTTATTCCCAGTATTTATCCATATTTACCCCATATATTCCACCTTTTAATGCCAATACTTTTTTAACCCCATACATCCCCATTTATCCTAATTTATCCCTATAATACGCGATGTCCTTTCCCTGGACAAGTAAAATCCTACCAATAATGGGATTGCTTTTCAGGTACTTTGAATCGAAAGCTTTTTACTTTACGTGGCTAAATCGAAATCAGGCACTGGCTAGCAAGGTCGGGCTAACTATGACCTTTGGTAGTTTCCTGCATCAAAATGCTTTTAATATTCAACCCTATTCTTTATCAATCTACTCAGCTGAAGATTAAATAAAATAATCATGCCGAATATTTTATGGAATATTTCAAGAAATATCACGTAGACAATTCCATAAAAATCCGGCCAACTGCTACTGTATATGTAACACATATATAAATATTAAATATACAGTAGTAATGGGATACCTCGAAGTAATACTCTACGAAAAATACAGGGAAACATTCGGAGACGAAGACTTAGAAGAACTGATGAACACTTTTAAAAGGTTTTTAGACGATTGCTTCCTACTTTGGAAACGACCAATACAAGAACTACATAGTCTAGTTCCACTAACCGTGTTTTCACGGAATACTGAATGGTCTTCGCAGGAAAATCAAATTCACGATGGAAGTGGACAAAAAAGAACTGCCATTTCCCCTAGATGTTTTAATCTACAAAGAGGACAAAACGCTATATACAGACATTTTTTATAAAGACACAGACACGCAACAATAGCTTCAATTCCTGTCACCCAAAACATGCACAACACAATATCCCGCATTCACTAGCCAGATGATTTGCAGCATTGTTAGTAAACCTGAAATACGAGACAACAGACTGAAAGCACTAGAAGACTTTCTGGAGACGCAGAACTATCCAGAGAAGCTGATCACATCTGGAATCGACAAAGCAAAATCATGCACAACTCAGAACTTCGCAAAACTAAAACCCGTTTAAATGAAAACCAAAATACTTTAGTCTTTACCGCTTGTCATCACCACTGATCTATATAGCAACTGGATCGGCCGAACTGAGCTCTTGCATGACCCCACTGGCGGCCATATTTGTACACCACGGAGATATATTTTTTTGTGCTCCCAGAAGTTGAGTTAAACACCCGAGCGAAGTTTTGTCTTGTTCAATTTCTTTTTTTATCGTTTTCAATACGGTGGCTTTCAGAGTAAAAGCTCACATTTATGATAACTGTAACCTTCCTTTTTCACGTATTGAAGACTATTGTTTACAAAGTATTAGAAGTTAAGTTTGTGTTAAAGCCAATATGGCGGCCAGTGAGGTCATGCAACATGTAACATTTAGTACGGTATAGCCAATCCAGTTAATATAAAGATCAGTGGTCATTACATATAACCCGCAAAACCCCGTCAACAAGACCAAGGATTTTTAAATAACTCTACGAAAATGAAAGAAATACTAAAGAATACAACTCTTATAGTGAGCAGACGTCAACCGAAAAACTTAAAACTCGAGCGGAATTTTCATCAAAATGCTCAACCGAAAAACGTATATTGAAATGTGGCGCACCACGATGCGGAATATGTGAAGTTCTAATCACCTGCAGCAAAAAAAACTCTGAAAAATGGCAAATATTGGGAAATTAAGTCGGACATGACATGCATATAATCATTTGTACAAAATGTCAAGACTTTTACATTGGTCAGACGGAAAATGTAAGGAACAGAGTAACCCTTCAAAAAGAACATATTAGACTGGAAATGTATCGTCACATCAAAGTCGGTGAACATCTAGCCGAATGTAATAATGGAAATTTCAAGTTCATGCCGATATACAAATGCAAAAATACAACGAAACTGTTTAAGAGTCAAAAGAACAAGAAATTAGAAATATTCTTGAAACGCACCTGAACTCCAGCACGTAAACAATAATTAACAGTGGAAGAATTGACAAAAGAGTTGGCATCATTAAATCGACCGACATCATTAGCAACAGCAACAGCTATAATGGTAACATTAGAATAAATTATATAGTCACGTGGATATGTTGTTGGCATCCGTCTGTCTCGGGAGACAATGGAAAATGCGCCGTGTAGGTCAGTCAGTGGTGGAACTGCGGCGTCGGCTGTGGCCTTTGGATTTGGTTGGTCGGTTGTACCCACCAAAGGTAAACCATATATACTACATGTTGTTAACCGTGTTACAGATGACAGTCTTCAAGTCTGCTACCTACAACTGAAAGCTTTACATTGACATCTTATACGTGTGTTAATAAATTCGTCAATAACATACGAAAGCTAACGATTATAAGGAGGTTTGGCTTACACTGTATAGCCAAAAGAAAACATCGGCGGTAAGAATGAGTAAGAGTCTATCGTTCAGTTAATGAGGCCACTCGTTCGTTCTCGTGCTACGGTGCAGGTTAACTAGTACGACGAAAGCTTAACTACAATACCTGTACAGTTTGTTTTTACAATACATTCTACAATGCTTTTACAATACATAACTGTAGGTTAATCTCAGTGATTACAAAGTTAAGAAGACTTGGCCTTTTTCTTGTGCAAATTTTCAGCTTTTATTCGTTTCATACTGAGAAACATTATTTTTTTCTGAAACAACTCTGGCATGGACGTCACAAAGAACGCCTAAAGCAAAGGATAGATTTAGAAAAAATAAAAAGCAATAAATTAATATGGCAACGTAAAACTTGATATGATTGATATTATTGATATACGTTTAGCTCAATCAACGCCTTATTCATCTCGCGTTAAGATTATACATTCTAACATTTCGCTATTACACGTTTGCACCAACGAGTTTAAGACGTTTTAATTCCTCAGCGTAAATTTATTTCTCGTATCATACGTCATCACAGAGTAGATATGAGACGCCGGTCAAACGGCCACTTTCGTACAAAAATACGACTTTTGATGATTTATTTTCCGCAAGTTCACATTCGGCAATCGGTACAAAAATGTGTACCATGTGCTGTCGCTGTAACGCTTAAAGTGCCTATGACACGAAACGTTTTTCCACAAACTTCTGCACGAGTCAAGTTCCCCGGATATTTTTGAACAATCTACAAAAAGACCGCGTTCGGGAAGAGATTTTTATGTGGTTGAACGAGTGATAAGTAACAGAATTAAAAAACAGGTAAGCAATTTGCCTGTCGGATTAAAGGGATTATAACTTAAGATAATAAGGATATAGTATTGTAATAGTAGCTTGACCAGTTAAAACATAATATTTTTATGCCTAGTCAACAGAATAGTTGATAAAATGGTTAGATTGGCAAATGTGGTATTGCTCATGCGAGCACGAAGACAACTTGAACAACGAATGTGCGATTAGATAAACAAATTCAATAAAATATTGATTGCTTACTTTTAAAACGTTTAAAATTTCTGGTCGACAAATACGTAAACATAACGGTAAATGAGAAATCTCACGCTCAATGATAGGTTGCAAAAAACGGGAATTGCACTTCACAACCTGAAAAACATTTTTGCTTTTCTATTTGTAGAAATTATACCATGCCAAGAATATCCTCTGACCGTTTGGAAAGAGCTACAGTTATTTTTTTTGGAAGTGATACTGGGTATTTTTTGTGCAAACATCATCGTTTACTATATTCTGCAACTGTCGATGTAGAACATGACATCTTAAGATAAGTATTTCAAAACAAGGGGCAAGCAACACCTAATGGCAAATTCATGCTCTATCAAAAGAATGATTTTGCAAGACTGAAGTTTCCAGAGTTCTGGGATTATTATTTAGATCTGTTGCGACGAGGAGTGAAAATTGATTTTCCAGTTAAGTTGAGAACTAAATTATGCTTTCTTCAAAGACGGTACATTGTTTAAAAAAAGTCGAATTAGATCCTATTATACAAAAGTTGTTAATTTATGTGAATAGATCTGCTTGTGACCAGAATCTGTGTAAAAGAACAGCAGAGGTTAATTGAATAAACAAAGATGTATTTATAAATAAATGTTAGCAGATACAAAAATAAATACTTATAGGGTCTTGTATATGAGGCAGAGCTTGGGTAGCCTTTATAACTACTGAGCAGATTCCAGTATGTCAATAAGTTGTCCCTTTTTCATTTTAGCTAAACCCTTTACTTTTAGATGTTTGGTCATGATTTCCGCCTTCTGCTGGTTTACAGTCGTATCTTTATATGTAGAAAGTACCTGCTCTTTAGGTGATACCTCATCTTGTATTTGGCTGGTTCTGCATTTCTTACAGTTAATTCTGGTTTTCCTGGATTTCGCAATTTTATTTTCCCAGTACTGAGTATTTTGTTTTTCATACTTTCGCTTGGCCCGTCTATAGTGCCGCAGAGCTATTTGTCGGTGTTATTGTAATAAAACATCCCTCGTTGCAGCCCATTTGTTTGACTTCTGGAAAAATATGCGTTTCGTATCGTCATTGTCCTTTTCCACGCCTTGTCCAGTGAACTGTTTTAAAGAATTGTAATTCCTTAAAAATACTGGGAAATGAAATACTAAAACATGCATATATGGAGTGATTCTACACTTTTCATACCCAATAAGTGATGATCCAAGAGAACAGAATAATTCAATAAAATCTTTAGATTTGTTGAAGATGTCTTCAGGTACGTTTTCATTTTCAGTGATATAAGAGTTACTTATTAACTTGTAAATATAACCAAAATCCTCCCATAGTTTTATAAATGTAGGCTTTGTATCGAGAAAAAAAATATCAAGAGATTCTAGTTCGCTAGCAATTTATAAAGCAACTTTTTGTTGTCTGAACCAGTCAAACTTGTCCAATCGCAATCTCCAGTACCCTGGCCACCAGGATTAGTTTTTCCCACACTGAGAAGGAAATCCCAACGACATTAATTCTTTCAATCAGTTTATTTAAATTTAAACCCTTTGCTTGCTTAGTTGCCTGTAAGAAATTTTCTTTTGAATCTTTCTGCATTACCTCTCTAATAAGGTTATCTAGTAGCCTATCTGTAATTCTCAACATCAAGTGAAGTTCATCCAAAATTATGTGATCTAAGTTTATACTAAACAATGGATCCTAAAAACAAGAATACTGGTTTTCACTTTTTAGTGTTTAATATCTTCAACTGTTCCCATCATTTCTCCTGAATTGTAAAAATCAATCTCCTTACTGGTATGCCAGCGACACAGCTGGTGTACTTTACACCATAAGTATGCATAGTCAAGGGTGGCTACCTTTATCCCCATTGCCATTAGCAGAAAAGTAGTGATACCTGCCCATACAGTCTTCAAAGGGATGCCGCCTCATTAATAATTCATTATGTCATTGTAGTTGACAAAGCCGCGCCTGATTTAAACTTCCGCTACGTCATCAAATTTAGCCTAGCCTCGTTAAAAATTCAGTCGAGTCATATTTCGCAAAGTCATAGCCTTATTAAGAATTCCGCTTAGTCAACATATTTTCGCTAAGTCTTTAGCCTTATTTGGAATTCTGCTGCGACCCAGTAAGCTATACACCATAGCATTTATGTTTTGGAACTTCCCTCCTACACCGAGTAATTGTAACACGTCTAA
This sequence comes from Pteroeides caledonicum, assembly GCA_026546875.1. Classification (NCBI taxonomy): domain Eukaryota; kingdom Metazoa; phylum Cnidaria; class Anthozoa; order Scleralcyonacea; family Pennatulidae; genus Pteroeides; species Pteroeides caledonicum. The sequence goes on from JAOBAZ010241620.1 coordinate 12,933, forward strand.
CCATTTGACAACTTAAAAATGCATGAGTAAAGAGGTAAATTTGTGAGTAAAGTATTATACACAACACGGAAATATCTCGACGACTGTGGTAAACGCCAGCAACTGACTATAATAGACAATATAGAGTCATAATTTCGCGACTAACTAGGCTTTCCTATAGGAGTATAGCTGATATAGAACATAACGACCGACAACCACTTGATCGTGACCCTTCGTACATGTAGTAACAGTAGGTTAGTATATTAGTAATAAAGCTGTTTAGCGCCTCTCAGCATGACAGCTGTATTTACATTAGCATAAATGTTTATCATACACAAGTAAAGGAATTGCTACCAATCAAACTCGCACAACCATGGTTGTAACGCATTTCGTCAAACATTCTTCGAAAGATAATAATTTGCTATATCTAGTTGGGTACTGCGGCTATGCTGTGGCAATATCAATTTCTAATGGATGCTTACTCACGCAATACTGACGAAGCTTCGACTGCTGCAGTCAAAAAGAAGAAATTCCTTTTGAAACGGATGTTGAAAGACAGACAGCGCTTTTCCGGCAATGATGATGGAGACGACCATGACGTACATTATTAATCCAGAAACCACCTAAGTTTTTAAACAATATGTTAAAACCGTATTTATTGATGTAGTTGTTATACTTCACAAATAAATTGTTTTTAAAACCTAAATCCGTGCCCCTATTGATTAATAGCGAAGCAGGGTGTGATGACAGGAGCTCTGTCTAAGCTGTATTGGTCTTTTTGGCCTGTCTTTGGCCTTTTTGACTTGTCTTTTTCTCGGACATAAAGATATCATGACTGAGAAAACTGTTCCTTTGTACTCTGCTCTTTAAAGATATAAACGCGTTTGTCGTAATTGTCCTATTCCTGATTGTGGTGCAAAATACCCAGCAGGATTGGCGAATCGTCTCGTGAATGTATGCTTGATATTGATCTACAATCGTGGCAAAAATTAGTTGGGACACCTAAAGGAATATGAGTTATTAACAATAGTATACCAAAGTATATCCTACTGGTTACTGTATAGCACCCCCCATTTTAATGTTGAAATCCTTTTGTGCAAACGTAGCAACGTAAACGTTATTCAAAACCCAATATTTCTAGTCCAACAACATTGAAACGAGGAGAGGGTCCTGACAGGCATTAAAATGCTACAGGTGTCCCAACAACTTTGCAACGATTGTACTTAACGAGCAATTTTGATAATTAGCGTATTTGGATAATAGTAATGGTGGTGTTTGCCGTTTGCCTAGACTTTCCCAGGCTGAGGATGTCCACTAGCTATCGGGCTATCGGGCCTAAAAGTGCCAATTAGTGTCACTTCGGGCCTAAACGGGCGTAATAAGGGTAAGTATATTTTAAAGAAACACTCATTTAGAAAAGTCACACGCAAAGTTAACAACTGTTTTTATATGGGTCACACACGGAGAAACTGTTCAGTGTTTGGTTGTGGAAGCACTAATCTCGCCAGACTAGCAAATCATCTTGACCATGTACACTGCATGGATACGAAGGAACACACTAAATGGTTAAAATGGGAATGTGTGTACCAAGAAAGAGTGACAACACCGACGCATCGAATATAAAGGACACAATAGAAAACTTGCTAAAGCGGCAGGAGGAGATGGAAAGAAACTTTTACATGTATCTAAAGGCTGAAAAGTTGCGAGATGTTCAAGCTAACAAGCAGAGAAATATTAACGAATGTAACAGAAAGCAAGAATGTGTTAAATGGCTATCCCTCTAACAAAGCTGCCGTTACAACCATGCATGAAATGCGTTACAACCATGGTTGTACGAGTTTGATTGGTAGCAATTCCTTCACTTGTGTATGATAAACATCTATGCTAATGTAAATACAGCTGTCATGCTGAGAGGCGCTAAACAGCTTTATTACTAATATAGTAACCTACTGTTACTACATGTACGAAGGGTCACGATCAAGTTGTTGTCGGTCGTTATGTTCTATATCAGCTATACTCTTATAGGAAAGCCTAGACAGTCGCGAAATTATGACTCTATATTGTCTATTATAGTCAATTGCTGGCGTTTACCACAGTCGTCGAAATATTTCCGTGTTGCGTATAATACTTTACTCACAAATTTACCTTTTTATTCATGCATTTTTAAGTAGTCAAATGGTTAGACGTGTTACAATTACTCGGTGTAGGGGGGAAGTTCCAAAACATAAATGCTATGGTGTATAGCTTACTGGGTCGCAGCAGAATTCCAAATAAGGCTAAAGACTTAACGGAATTCTTAATGAGGCTATGACTTTGCGAAAATGATGACTAGACTGAATTTTTAACGAGGCTAGGCTAAATTTGATGACGTAGCGGAAGTTTGAATCAGGCGCGGCTTTGGCAACTACAATGACATAATGAATTTTTAATGAGGCGGCATCCCCTTGAAGACTGTATGGGCGGGTATCACTACTCAGAAACTTATAGTCTCCACCCAAAAACAATTCAATTTTGCGATCTTTCTCATCAATTCTTATTTTACCTTCATTTGCGACACTGTTAATTTCATTTATAATGTTCTGCATGGAATTCTTTATTGTACCATAATTTTCAGGCCCATTGACAATTGCAAGTGTTCTGTTCTCCTTCGACGACATTACTTGTGCGCCAGTTTGCAACAAGGCAAATGACAAAATAATAAAGTTGGTAGATCGACATTTTTGCTCCACCACAACTGATTTTAACGTTGATTGGATCATCAATTCCATAATTTTGATTGGGCTGTAGGAGCTGCCTAACATGATCTGATGTGTCGATCAATGGAATTTGTGCTCCAGGATGTTTCCCAGGAATCATTTGGACAAGACAAAGTTTGTTCAGATCAGACCACTTTTGTTTAATTAGATAAGACCTTGGAAGGTCTTCATGATGTATAGAAAGTTCATGATACATCTCATCACTTGAGCACAATTTGTCGAGCAAAAATAACATCTGTTCAACAGTTTCCTTAGCAGCAGTAGTACCATTTTCACAATCATAATAAAAAAACAATGTTACCTGTATCCACCTGTTGGATAAAGGAAGACAATCTTACTCCCTATGATTCCAGGAACCACAATGTCATGCTTGCCCTAGTTTTAACAGATTTAAGTTTGAGCGATCTTTGTCGCTCACTAAGCTGATTAAAAGGCTTGCGCGAGTTTTCAAGTTCTGATACTTTTTGTTGCAGTTGTGTGTTTTTCTGGATTTCGCATGCCTAAGTCTGGTCTAGTTCCTTTACTTCATTATTCCTTCTCTCCAATTCTGCATTCTCTCTACGTTTTTATACTTTTGTCGCCATTCCTGAACAACATCATTGGCTTGCTCTTCTTCCTGTTTCAACTTGGCTTGCAGTTCACATACACTGACCAATTCATTAACCAACACACTCAGAGTATATGTTTTAGAATTAAGCACATTTTTCTTTCCAACTTGGGAAAGCACCAGGTGCTTTCCCAAGTTTGGATACAAACAAGGATGCTTGTCTTCGAAGTCTACCCTCAATTCGAAATCCATACGCCGGACTGATTTGAAACACTTGTTAGGTATCCATTCATTTAGTAGGTCCAGATAGTCCATAGTGTTACCGTTCTCATCCTGTCTATCTGCAATTCCATGCCATAAATGCGATAAAGGGCAGGGTATTTTAATCGATAACGCAATAGCAAATCTATCAAAGTTTCCTTTATTTGCATACGAGAAAGGCGGTTCAGTTAAGGTGGCTCCCTACAGTTATTTGTATAATATAACAAGAGCAGATAGAAGAGACAAATTTATCATCTTATA
>JAOBAZ010241731.1:0-16719 GCA_026546875.1 Pteroeides caledonicum
AGGTTTTCCTAGTTTGTTGTGAGACGACAGTTCCCGCGTTTACGATGCATGCCTACATGTATCTCAGCCAATCGGCTTTAAGTTATTTTGCCCGCGGAGTCAAGAAAAAATGCCCTAATCATTAACCAATCATGATTTACTAATTTCCACGCTATATCATTACAATTGTATTTAACTTTTTTGAAAACTCCTGTTTTAGGTATTGGTAACTCTGATGGCGACATAGCCGTAGAGCTGAGTCAACATGCTAAACAAGTTTATCTGAGTACAAGAAGAGGTACGTGGGTCTATTCTCGATTGGGCCTCCAAGGCAAACCTTTCGATGTGGTAATTCTTACACGGCTAAAAAGTTACACACCAAAAGTAGTTGCCAATTGGTGGATGGAAAAAGCATGCAATCAAAGGTTTTGTCATGAAGCATTTGGCCTACATCCCAAACATAAAGCGTTAAGCCAGCAGGCAACAATCAATTACAGCCTCCCTATATGCCTAAGTACAGGGACAATCGTCATAAAGCAAAATGTACATGAATTCACTAGTGACAGTGTAACATTCGAAGACGGTTTTGTTGTGGAAAACCTAGATGCAGTAGTTTATTGTACTGGTTATAATACAAGCTTCCCATTCCTTAAGATTGAAAAAGATATAGTATGTGAAAACCAAGTAAGATTGTACAAGTACGTCTTCCCGTAATTTCAGACAAAAAAAGAAACAATTTTCCATTGAATTTGCTTTTGTTCTACCTTAGCTTACGCTTGAAATCCTGTGCTTATGTTTGTGCTTATTTCGATGCTTATGTCGCACACTTCACTGCATTTCTTTGTTTTGTCTTTTGTCTTAGCTTGTGCTTATGCTTATGTCGCTAGTGAAAACCAGGCTTCAAGGGTTAAACTCGCGGCGGTGTATAGGGCCATAGCGAAACAAGCGAGCAAATAATGAGTACAACTTTCCGACGTTCCCCGCTGGCTTTCATGCATGCGGGCCGCATAACATCTAAACACACACGAGTGAATTTACTATGTTAATATTATACAGAATATAAAGTGTTGACTGCGGTAGGATATATTGGCCATCAATGGGTTATTTTAATGTACCAGTCAATTTTCCAGTCAATTTCAACTACCATCACCCCAAACTCCGGGAATTTGACTTTAGGAAAAAAGTAATCAAATTCCCCACTGTGTGGGAGATTGTCACCGTCGAATTCCTCAGGGTGCAGGAAAAAAGAACATGGTTAAATGTCCTATCCGTACGCGCTGTATAGGTAAACATACTAGGGTTTATCTTTATTATGTGTACTGATAATATATGCTGTTAATACATATAATGTTAAAGTTCGCTGCTCGTAGCGTCGCTGGTCGACAGTGTGTTACGTGAGGGTGACCAATTTGTGATGTCTCCAGCATAACCTCTTGAAGTGGGAGGTTAAACGTTGTCCATTCTACTGATTCCCTCGGGAAACATTGTTTGTGGACTATTGGCTGGTCTCGCGTTCAGAAAACATATCGTTTCCCTCGGTTCTGGTGAATAAGTACTAATTGTTCCAGACTTTGAACAAAAACATATTTAAATTAAATGAATATTCGTAAAGTTTACATATAATTTTCCGCATGAGAAAGACGCATAAACTGATGTGCAATTTGGTTTTGCGCAATCGCTGACCAATTTTATGCGACCGCGTACTTAGTCAAATGCCCAAAAGCGGAGCACAGCCTCGCATAGCTTCGCGTCAAATTCCCGCTTCTGCGCGATTAAACTCTGCTCACAGAATAAAGATCTATACAGTATGGAACACTCAGTAATACAACGTCCCCCCGTATTTTCATTTAAAAATATGCAGTTTACTGGTTAGGACCAGAATAAAGATCTATTCACTGGGTTAGACCAGCCAATTGCAGTGTGCTTATTGGTCAAAGCACACAGTTTACTGACTGCGAAACATGCGTAATGCGATCTGCGCAGGGACAAAAACTGCGACCAGATTGGCCTTTCTGTAAATTCTTATATCTGGGTATTCCTGAGTGATTTTGTAAGTAGAGGGCGACGTTGCGTCCATACCAACTATTAACAATTATTTAATAATTGTGAAATAGTGAATAATTGATTTAGCATATACCGTTTCAACTATTATTTTGCGTTAATATAGTCATTAATTCATTCAATTTCATCTTTCGTAACCGAAACAAACTGGGAAGCCATTTTGTTTTATCTAAAACTCGGAATAGTGTTGGATATTCCGAGTTGGAGTGACCAATCAAATTGCTTAAAAAGTACTATCCCGACTTTGTGTATATGCTAATTACCATTACATTTTTTAAGGTTGATTATATCCCGTACTGTAATGACTTGGCAGAAATGGTCGGGTGTAGACCATATCTTTGGAGACTTTTCCTGACAGATCCCTTGCTGTCCCTTAGATGTTTTATTGGTCCTTGCACGCCACCCCAGTATCGCCTCATGGGACCAGGAGCCTGGGACGGGGCAAAAAAAGCAATTGAAAGTGCTGAAATTAACACCGTTTACCGGAATGCGACCAAGACAAGCATGGTAAAAGAAAACCCTGGGTACTTGGCAAGCATCTTTAAAGTGTTGGCTATCTTTGTATTGAGTTTTGCAATAATTTGTAAATTGCTTTTGTGAGTTATAAGACTTGTTAGTAATTCATATATGAGCAGCTGATTTGTATGGGCGATTACAATACTTATACTCGGCTAATATTACATGAGTACAACTTCCACCTAACTTCCTACTACAAATATAGAAATATAAATGTGTAATGGTTCGAAGAGACTGTATGTCTTGAAATCCACTATATAATACCCATTCATGGTTAAACTCCGGCTTAAAAGCTAGTAAAGTGGTATTACACGCTTGTATATATAATAACTAATAATATTACTGTAAATATCTAAAAAGTATGATAAACAAGCACATACATGTACAATATTAAATTATTTATTATTAAGGCGTGTACAGTACATCTCTAATCAGTTACGACAAATTACACAAAAAATCCACATCACGGCTCTGTATGTTATCCAGTGTTTATAAATATAATCTATTTTATGTGTCCATGTTAGTACTGTCTTTGAAATAAGATAAAACCATTAGTTTTATGGAATACTTCAGAGTTTTTAATTGCCTTTAGGCCCATATTCCAGTACGTAAACAATACCTGTAGTGTCACTTTTACCATGACCTGCGCTATTGAGACGACGCTCTTTATTAATAAATTTTTTGATGAGAGTTGCCTCACTTTGTTCTGCTACATTCCCCAAACGTGTGTAGTATGTATGTTTCTTGACCAAATTTTTCAGCGACATGTCATTTGTAACTTTGCTGCTTTTGGGCGTTGTTGTCCATAGATAGTTCTTTAGCTCACCTGTATAACCGATATAAAAATATCTGTTCTCACATTTTGAAATCTCTTCAATTTTTTCATCAAGAGCATTGTAGTCGAGCTTTGTCATTTTATTACATTGATTCCAATTTTTGGTAAATCGTTGAAGGGACGACTCGATATCCTTTAATAGCCATGTCCGCAGCTCATTGGTTTCTTGTGTATGTGCGTCTCTGGCAAAGGTTCTGTAATAGAATTAAAATAGTTGGGATTTCTCATAGATAAAATATTTCGTGCACTTAAATAAAACTCACCTCAAATTCTCGACTAGCTGAATCAAGTCATTATTATCTCTTAACCCCTGAGCCATCTTCTACGTGTTATTTCCAAAGTTTACCCAATAAAGATGTGGTATGAGATATGACAAGGAATATTCACTTTGTTATCAGGTCATCAACGCCTATCTTTACATTTTCCTTCTAGACCAATAAGAATGCAAGGAAGGTAGCAGGTGACACAGCACGCGCCACGCGCAAACATATCGTATGGCTTTAAGACTTCTGGGAAATGTAAACAATATAAGGCAGCCTGGCGACAGGACACTGCCATGTAATTAACTATTTTTCTAAATCTTTCACTCCCTCCTACATTCCTAATGAATTAATGTTACTTTTTGTTGCTAAGATGAATACTGAGGTGATCCATAATTGTTTCTTTTCTTAAACACCTGTCAATGGCTTTCCATAAATTTCCGAAATGGCTTTCCATACATGGAACAAAGCACACACAAATATATCGTACGGCTTTAAGACTTTGGGAAATGTAAATAATATAAGTACGGATGGCGACGAGACATTGCGATGTGATTAACAACTTTGCTAAATCTTCTCCAGTGAGTGATAAGAACGGAAGGTCGGGTCTTCCAACCAATAGAATATCGAGTTGTTTTAAATCAGCAAAGTGATAATGTGGACCGCAGAAAATTAACCGAGTTCTACATTGTTAGAAATATTGTTGCAATATATCGAGATGTCTCAAAATGACAAGCCCAGAATTTATAACAAAAATAACTTATCGAGAATCAGCCACAAAAAACAAATCGAAAATTGTTAAATAAAAATTTTAGATTACTTCAGCAATCAAAGGATGCCGACAATAATGTCATGCAGCGTATTTGTCTTGCAAGGCTTTGCTTACATATGTGACCATACATTACCTGCAAAGATAAAATATACAAACAAGGGTACATATATAAATTAATATATACACACTACTGCGCATGTCTAAGGCGTGGATGTCTCTTTGTTGTACCACAAGCGTTTAGTGAGAGTAAACAATTGTGTATATATACAGGTCATCTTGTTTCTGAACGTGCACAAAGCTGTACTGACGACCACACATTATGGATGTCTGCATCGAGACAGGGCAAATTTCTAAAAACTGGAATATTTTGTACAATTTCATCTTTTGAACTTTTTTTTTGAAAAAAAGTGTTGTACACATTCAATCGAACCTTTCTACATTTAGATTCTGTTTTTTTTAGAGTAGTTCGTTCAAGAGATGTTGATTTTTTGACTTGTTTAAACCATTGCTGGTCAAAATAAAACTTTCGTACCAAGGTCGGTACGAAAATTTACATTATCCATAGTTATTGGAGTAATTTCCTCAGCAGGCAACTCTTTGGCTTTGCAAGTAACATAATAGGCGATTCTTTGGACAAGAACGACGTGATGGTTTCGATGTTATGGATGGCTAGCGCCACACCCACTTTTCGTTACCAGCCTCTCGATGTTCGTAATACTCGGCCAAAACATCGAAACCGTCGTTCTTGTCCAAAAAACTGCCCATTGCTTACAAAGCCAAAGGGTTACCGGCGGAGGAGGCTACTGCATTACATGGTTAGAAAACTCAATTAAAATTCAACAGAACTCATTATTTATGTTATTGTCCAAGTTTATCCAAAATTATGGTCGCTTCGGCATCACGTGTGTATTGTCTTCATACCCAAACAACCAGTAAGAATAATTCGACCTAATCACGGAGCCGTGAGATGGAACAATTTGAAGCCCTGTCATTGGTTATTTATCCCGAAATACAATAGACACGTGACGCTGAAGTGACCACAATTTCGCATAAACATAAAACAACATAAATAATGAGTTTTAATCACGGAACAAAGAAAGGCCGACTCAGTCGTACAACGTGTCCCCAATATTTTATGCCGATTTTATACAGTTTACTGGCCAGGGTACAGTAATGGCGGACTAGCCAGTTCAGCTTGTTTATTGGCTGTTTTTCTAATTAGCATACAGTTTACTGGCCACAGTAATGGTCGACAACATGCGCAATGTGATATGTGCGAGGACACATACTTCAAAGCTCCCGACTTGAGTCGATCTTCTGTTTATTCCCATTCTGTGGTTTTTATCGAGTTTCGTAACCATGCGATGTACTATGCATTAGCTCAATACTTGTCGCTTGGTGACGTGCTGCAGCCCCCAGTCAAAACATGACGAAACTGGAGACACACACACACACGCACGCACGCACGCACACACCTATTTTTTGGGCTAATAAAAATTTTCAGTGAAATTGCACATTTCTCCAATGTAATCTTGTTTGAAGCATACTGATTCAGCTCCTTCACTCGAACAGCATTTGATGGATCATAATCACTAGGGCACAGATAATCATAATACATCGCGGTACTTCTTACTACACTGTAGCTGGTGATTTTGTAATACGAGCCTAAAAGCTGGCCAATGATTGCAGAGCCAACCCAGTGTCAGCCAGTGAGCTCGGTCAGCCAACCATGGTTAATTTTCGGGGAAATTGCGAACGTTAGTCGATTGCTGGTCGATTGCTACACGAATGTTTCCCGAACCATATAAACAAAAAATGGCGATAGCGAGTCTTTTTGGTATTGGAAAAAAGATTTGTTTTGGGGAAGCAGGAATACGGTTGTGCCATGCTTGCAAGCTCTTTTGTACAAGGTAATGTCTTGCAGTTTACATAAAAGCTAATATGTATTTATATTGGCATACAGTCGGCTCCATGTTGTTCAAAACAACAAAGGTATTTTCCCTATCATCACGTTGAACAAAATGAAAATTAGTAATGAATGCCGATACGAGGAAAAAGTTATGAAAAGAATATTAAATGATAATACCGGTATATATCTGTGGTACATGTGCAACATGGATTAGTAGCTTTACTAGTGGCTTTATATGTTTCTCGCCTACATAGAGACTGGTTTATGGAGTGTTCACTGTTCAGCTCAAACTGAAATTTCAGCCCAGCTTTAATAATAGCAAATTATGAAATAGCAATGCCAGACAAATTTACTTGTCAGGTGAGAACTTTGCTAGCATAGGATCAATAAATTACATCTGGTAATTACTAGTAATATTCAGCAACATATATTAAAGTCCAGGCTGTCCCTCACTTAGTCTGGGTTTGAACAACAGAATAAGAAATAAACAGTGCGGAAACTCCAGTTGGAACTTTTGAAGTTTGTGTCCTCATGCATATTGCATTACAGCTTGTTTCCACTGAAAAATAATTTGACACAAACTGAGATTTCTTTTGTTTTTCAAAATCAGTAAAATGGAACTGGGAGAAATGTTTTGAATTTTGAAAAAAAAAAATATTTTGCATGGAAATTTTTCTCAGTGGAAACAGGCCTTTACACATGTTGTCAACCGCACTGGCATGTAAACTACATTTTAATTAATGGAATGGCCAATAAGCAAGCTAAACTAGCTGGTCCACCATTATTCTGGCCAGTAAACTGCATAAAATATAGAGGACATGTTACACGGCTGAGTTACCCTTCTGTTTATGCCCTATTCTGTGGTTTGAACTGAAACGGCTATCTTGCAATGTAATTAACCCCAGATAATGAGGGCCGTAGATCACAATCTGGAAAAAATATATTTATGAAAAAATTTATATATGAAGAATAATTGGCCATCAATTCTGTATCAGAGTGTATCCCATATAACCCATATACCAGAGATGCACCAACCTTGGTATATGGTTTGATTTGTCAGAAATCTCAAAATTGTTGTAAAGCAACCCAATACACCCTTTCGATAATTACGTCATGAATGGTGTTTGGCCTGGGAGCCTTGTTGTCGTGAGTAAAAGACGCAAAGCGATTGGCTAACATTTCATGGGAGCGAGGCTCCCAGGCCAAATGACGTAATTATCGAAAGGGTGTATTCTTTGCCAATTTTGTACACCTAGTTTTTATATGCAACTTTTTGAATTCTTTATGAATTACATATTAATTAGATATTGTTTTAAAAGCTTAGGTAACTTCACCCTTCATATTTCCTCAATAAAAACACTTGGTTCTCTTCTTTCAGTGAAAATGGGACAAGAATTTACACAAAAAAGGGAGATAAAGGTACAAGAAAGTACCGGTATATTAAGATTATCACATACAGTGCTTATGTCTTTATTAGAGAGGATAAAACTTCATTAGGGACGATATTGCCACTACAAAAGCACAAGTATGGTAATATACAGGTTCTCATACTTAACACAGTGACAAGGTGATATGATTTTTCATGAAATCATATTATTTTATCCCTCGTATAATACCAGTAACCTATACTTATGTTTCCTTAGTTACACTGTTATCCAATAGATCCTGAAATTCCAACCCTCCATTTACTAAAGCAGCTAGTACATGAAGTGGGAAATTGTCTAATATCAGACAATTTGATCTGTTAAAGGAAAAGTCTAGTATTTAAACTACCTACCAATTTCAGAATTTTGCTCTTTTTATTATTTATCAGTAACTCAATAGGTAGAGTGGCAAACCTATTACTAGAATAGCACCTGTTACTAAGAACCCAAGCCTATGGATAGACAGCTTACAATAGACAGAAACAAAATAATTATTTAGAATTAAAAGTACTGGTAGTAAAGTACAAGTCTGAATAATTTCAGCCCAGTATGGTTTTTGTTTTTGGCTGAATAATAGTATCAAAATATCATGAAATTTTCTTTCATGCATTTTTTAATGATTACTTGATAATACTCTATTCACTCAAGATGATTTTACTTAAAGTCAGGGAAGATGTCTAGTAGTGAAGGGATTAACTGCAAAATGATTTTCCAAGAATTATCAAAGATAAGCTTGTGCACACTTTGTCAAAATTAATCAAACCTGAAGTCCAAAGAGATCTTCATTAGTATAATAATTACTGGACTAAACTTTTGCCACTTTGAAGAAAATCACTGACATTTTATTTGTACATACCACCTGTATAATTTGTGTATGTACTTGTATGCATATATGGCCTTCTAGATAAACTTCTAGATAGACGTCTTCCATTACTTAGACAAATTATGTATGACATGTTGTTTATCAACTAAGGGTTCTCTTACACATTTCTTGGTGAACAAAGGCCCAAAGAAGACAGAATATTTGAAGCCTTGGGAACAACTGACGAACTTGCATCAGCAATTGGGTAATTTTAATGTCTCAAAGCTTATTATAAAGTTGTTACTGCCAAATTCAAAACTTTACAGTGCTAATCAGAAATATGTTATCAAGGAACACATTCCACAAATATTTGGAACTTGTTCAACATCTCTAGAATGCAATCTGTACAATACACTTTAGGTCATGTTCTGAATACATTCAAGAAACATATGGTAGTAATATTAGCATTAGTTTCGTGAGAGTTTCTTATGACAATAGCATTTTCAGCACATTGAAAAACCAACTTATAATGTGTCCTGAACACATTCCAATGATAAATATGTGATAATCAGAGAAACATAGTTTTCTAACTTCTCTTTCAGACTTGCTTCAGAATTCTGTGAAGATAAAGGTCATGAGATAGTTGATAAATTACAACAGGTTTGAATATATTATCAAAACTGTAGCATTTTATGGACTTGAGTGGCTCTCCGAGACCTTTGCATTGTGAAGTAAAAGACCACATTTGTCCTGTTCAGGAGTGAAAGGGTTTAGAAGATAGTTTTTAACCCTTCAACTCCTGAATTGTTGGAGCTATACCCTTGATGGAAAAAAAAACCTCTGGCACTAGACAGAGTAAAATATGTAAAGACCACATTTGTCCTGTTCAAAAGTAAAAGGGTTAATAATGATGGTAACTAATTTACTGACTAATCTACCACTGGGCATTTGAGTGAATGTAAGGTGGACTGCCTCTAGGTATTTTTTTTATATCAAGAAAAATGTCCTGGGCATTATGTAGGTGACCTGCAGTCACCTACATAACTACAAAATCAAATAGCAAAATGGTGATAAACTGGCAAATGTGTAATTATTTGCTAATGTTTTAAGCAAAGACCCTTCATATTTACACTTTGATAGATGGTCTTTTCTTGAAATAATTTACCAAGGATTCCATTTTAATGACCTAATCAGTAAAAGGCTAGCCCACAAACATTTTCATAACTAAACAGTTGTTGGACTGCAGGTATTTTATTTCTTCTTGGTCTAAGAGTATTGTATGTTGAGTTTTAATGTACCAAATTGTTAAAGTTTTCTCCTGGTTTCTTTTGTCCAGACCAGAGAGATAAACCTTGGCATATGTAGCTCAACAGTTTAGTTAACATTCCCTCACCTACTATTTATGAGTAATTATAAAGAATGACTTTAGGTATTTGATCTAATGTATTTTGACTTTAGATCCAATGTATTTTGCAAGATGTTGGGGCAAATATAGCTACACCAAGGTCTTCAGCAAATGAATCCAAACTTGGTTAGAAGTGCTGTTTGAACAATTTAGATAAGTGGTTTTGTACTCACATTTGTGATTCTAAATGAATTTCGTCTAGCCAAGACAGACTTCCAGAAGGGTGAAGTGGAAACCTTAGAAAAATGGATTGATGGATACCATTCACAACTTCCAAAACTAACTAATTTCATTTTACCAGTAAGTTTTTTTGCGTACAGCTGTTTCAATCCATGCATGAGCTATGAATACAAAATTCAAATGAGGATGTTTAGACTGAGAAGCCTGTAATGGTATGTAAAGTGGAAAATCAGCTTTAAATTCTGAAAAATAAATATGGTATAATTTGTTTCATTGTAGTCTGGTGGGAAAAGCAGTGCTGCTTTGCATTTGGCTAGATCTATATGTAGAAGAGCAGAAAGACAAATTGCTCCTACTGTACGAGATGGCAGCACAGACTTGGAGGTTTTGCGTTATATGAACAGGTAAGTCATACAAATTAATGGCTTCTACCCCAATACATGTTTAATTGAATTTTTGTATTTTAGATTGAGTGATTTCTTGTTCACGGCAGCAAGATTTGTCTCTCATAAAGAAGGAAAAACAGAAAGAATTTACAACAGAAATAAATAGATTACTTTCATTGATATAAATTACATCTAAACTGCAGAGATTGTATTATTAGAGTTGTTTATTAAAGGTATTTTTGTCCAGGCTATTTATCTAGGAGCTACTCAGTGGCCCTACGCATGTATAATTTCAAGACCAGGGCTTTAAATTTGCAGTACCCCATAACCCAACAATAAAAACCTGGAAACCACAAGTTCAGTATCCCAAAGGTACTTAAAATCATGGAAATAATGGCTTGCAAGATCTCCCTGTTGTGTACTGCTGCAAACTTTAAAACTTTCAGTACCTCCAAGAACTCACCAACTTCAATTTGCAACATTTATTTGATTGCTGCCCTCTCCCCCAATTCATACCATATGCAGCAGTGACAGCTGCAACTGGCCATTTAAGAGATTTTAGCAGTCGGGTTTACACTGGATGATTTGTGTTCTAGAAAGAACACATAAGTCCTTCATCTCTCACTGACACATGTACACAACATCACAGCTGTTCTTATCTCTATAAAGATTCATAACCATATCACCTCAAGATCCATGGACCAAGAATAAGTAAATTTCAAAAACTGGACAGAAAACCCAACATATGCCATACCCCTCAGAACCTGACATTACCACATGGGCTACAGGGAGGCCACAAGCACCCACTTAACAGACATACTCTGTCTAATGCCAGACAATTTTACTTGTCAGGGGAAACCTTCCGCCATCATTGGGTTAACATGTGCCTAACAGTAACTATTAAAATTTAAAACACAAAGCTCTACATCATTTAAATTTTATTTTTCACAAGTACTAGGATCTACATTTTAATCAAAGAGACCCAAACCCATGTCATCATCACTTTCTTCAGACTCCTCTTTGGTTTCCTCTTTTTTCTCTTCCTCTTTAGGTGCTTCAGCACTGCCACCAGCAGCACTAGCTCCACCACCACTAGCAACAGCCACACCACCACCACTAGGAATACCAGCCAGTTTTTCTTTACCAGCCTCAATCACCTGGAAGAAACAGATCTTTAAAATTCTACCTCAACCTTTCTATGTTAAGGTTTCTGTTAATAGACATGATGAAACACTAAATTATCTACTTTTGGCCCTTCCAGTGACAAAAGAGATTATTATTTATTTAAAAGATCTTATAGCTTGTGATATGTCATGTGCAAAATTGTCTTGTCCAACTAGCAACACCATAACACCCCATGCCAGTGACAGAGGAGCTGGGGAAAAAACTACTGGCTTTCTTTAAGGGAAAGTAATTTTTTCAATCCTTTAAATAAATAATAAAACTATTATTTAATTCAGTTTTTGCATGATACAAAAATTCTCAAGCCTCAGTTTGTCACTATTAAACTTAACCTTCGGCTTTCGTTAATAATGACAACTCTCGGCTCAATATTTCTTCATATCATTCTTAAACTCTTTCAAAGCAAGGGTTGCAACTCATGCATGCCAACTAGAATCACCTGACAAGGCTTACAGTTAATTTTGTTCACAATACTGAAGACTTAATCTATAACCAACCACTAATAACAGATTCTACTCTGTCTAATGCCAAACAATTTGACTTGTCAGGAGAAAACCAAAGTCTGTGTAAAAGTAAAATTTGTGACTATTTTATTCTTTGTAAACATACTTGGTTTACATCCTTTCCTTTCAATTCTGAAAGCACTTTCTCCAGTTTCTCATCCTCAACAGACACACCAACACTTCCTAAGATTTTCTTGATGTCATCTGCAGATGGAGAATCATTACCACCAAGATTTGCTAAGAGATATGCGGCCACGTAACGCATCTAGGAAGAATACAAGTTTAAATAAAAAACTATGAAAGTACCATAGTCAATATGCTGAAAAGAATATCCACTACCGGTATTACATTATACAAGGCTGGTAATACATCACATGACATAATTTCCTGCTCAAGCCCAAACATCAGTCAAACCCAGGATCAGAGTGAGATTGTGTGCCCAAGGGTTGGCTATGAAAGAAATACTGTAATAGATCACTTGCAGTTCACCTTAACCCATTCACCACCAGACTTTCCACATTGACAAGTAAAATTGTCTGGCGTTAGACAGAGTGAAATATTAAAAGTGTGAAATTAAGGGTTAAAACACGCTCATGTATGACATCTGAAGGACAACTTGAAATAAACTGCCATACACGAACTGGAATAATAACCTCCAGTCTTATTATATGTAAATTCTTGTTATGGGTCAGTAAGTGCAACTGATCTACATCAAGGCAAAAAATACTTTGATGCCACACAGGAATTAAGTAGTGATTCAAGTCATAAGTCATTTATCTAAGTTACCCTTCTATAATACAACCTGAAAACAAAATAATTTTATCCAAGAATAAGGTTTTCTTTTATGTATTTGTTACTTTCTAAAGGAACCAAATTTTGCTTGGTCAGCATTTCAATTTATTTTTTTCAATTTATCACCAAGTTTATTATGGTAATTAATTTGTTATTCAACTCACACTGCAAGATGAAGATGTACAAATGAAAATAGCACCTTGCTTCACTACATGCATAAATGATTGTGGAATCAATAAACTGACTTTCAAAACGGATTTTGAATTTATTGATCCTAGGTACGGGAGTGTATTTAAATTTAAAATTAGTCCACTTCTTTCAGACTGCAAATTCCTTGGCCAATGAATAATTGTACGTACTCGCACTGGCAATGATAAATTATTTGGCAACAATTTCCGTAAGTTTTAAAAAGCCATTCTTTATAAATTAATACATGGTTTTCTTTTTTCAACCGAAACTAAAAACTAGGAACTTCAAGTAGAAATCTGTAGGTTGAAATCAGCAAATTATATTGTGTTCCTTTCTATTAAACCCACAACCCACGTGGACACAAAATGAGAAATGCCTCGACATTTTCTGCCGACTTTTTTCATATTTTAATGTTCGCCTTGTGTTGCTGTTCTTACAGAGTAACTAAAGAACGTTATGATAAGTCATTTACTTACTTTTTAAGTCAACAAGGACACGAAACGAAGTGCACGCGAAAGATTTTCAACAAGAAATATAAAACGTTGCTCTCAAGCCAAAAGCTCAAACAGAAAGGGACGCGGTTAGGGTCTGGGTAACAAATAAGGGATGGACCAACCCAGCCAGATTGGCAGGGCCACGGCCACGCATAATTTATACCATAATTTAAAACGTTTGCATAAATTATAGCATTGTCAAGGCTTGCAAATTGTCAAATTTTCCAGTAAAACAAATCAAGATGATATTTTTAGCTACTTTTTCATGTTTTTATTCAGTTTTAGTAATGAAAATGTGTTAGGGAAATTGTTATCCAGGGGCCGGTTGTTCAAAGCTCGGTTAGCTTAACCCTGGGTTAGTGAAAAGATGAGACGCAAAATTATTGGAGCCTGCCTCGTTGAAACCTTGTTGCGTTTTAACAGAACTGTTGGGAATTGGTTTAAGTGTTATGATGTGAATTTTTAACGAGAACTGTGGATTCTAACACAGTAAACTAAAACAGTGGGTTAATATTTAACCCTGGGTTAGCGCTAACCCACCTTTGAACAACTCAGCCCAGGATTATAATTTTTATAGTTATTTTTATTTATATAAAAAATAAAATCTGCCAGAACTTACATAACTTTGGTTTGCGTGCTATGGTCCAATATATGTTTGGCTTACAATCTATGGTCACAGGCATACATTTGTCTTTGGAAGTCATAATACAGAGATTCACATTTGACTACCACTACCGCAACCGCTACCATTTAGGCACCATTAACCAATCATATGAGTTTATTTCATACGATTAACCAATCAGGTAAGAAATGAAAGTCTGGGAGGTAGCGGTATCGGTAGCGGAAGTCAAATCTGAATCTCCCTATTGTAATAATTAGTTCTTTTTTATATGTTATAGATTATCATACATTATGTTGTAGCAGCCATGGTAGCAGCGTATGCGTGGAAGTCTGGATTTGAGTGATTAATCCAATATGGCGGATCGCGTCAGTCAACTCCAAGATGCTTTAAACGAGGTAAAAGTCAGTTTCTCTTGACATTTGTTAAAATACAAGCGATTTTTAGAAACAAAAAGTAGCAGTATCATTTGTTATCTCTCATGTTTTAGTTGGCTGAGCATTTTTGTAATAGTATTGGAGTTTTACAACAAACTGCACAGCCTGGTTTATTCCCTGGATTTGAAAAAGAAGGTACACTTCTTATTGATTTTTCAACGGTTGAGCAAGATTGTCCAACTGTTTGATTA
Organism: Pteroeides caledonicum; assembly: GCA_026546875.1. Taxonomy (NCBI): domain Eukaryota; kingdom Metazoa; phylum Cnidaria; class Anthozoa; order Scleralcyonacea; family Pennatulidae; genus Pteroeides; species Pteroeides caledonicum. The sequence continues at coordinate 14,937 of JAOBAZ010241731.1, forward strand.
CTAATAGATTGTTGGAAGACTTAGAGATGATTGAATTGATTTTTTAGACAATGAGACCAAACCAGACAAAGTGAACAGTCAGGAAGGTACGTTTTTGTCTTTCCTCAGTTTGTTAATAAAGCATTTCAGAAAAATGTTTCAAGGAGTTAAAATGTTATTTTGAATGCAACTTGTTGCAGGACATGCCAAGCTATTTTCAGTGTTAATAGCTCGAACTGCCAGAGACATCGACTATCTTGTTGACTCATTACCAAGTGAAGAATGTTCCCCAGACTTACAGGTGATGATTTTTGTACTGTACATACATTTTGATTATCAGTTTATTATGCACCAGTCAAAGTAAACCGCCACATACCCCTTTAGTATTAGGAAACTTGAAAAAAGTTGTGCAGATCTCCCGCTCTTGTTGACAGGAAAATCCCCTGCTTAATATTGTTCCCAATCTTTCTCTATTGCATGTACCCCAATTCCCCGGTCACACAAGTGCAAAGTGTGAAAACAACGTTTTACCCCACACCCCAGTGACACTTAAATTCGCTTAAATCAGAAAATGCTATCGCAATGCTCCGGTTTTCCCTGGGCCTGGGGTTGTTGGCAGTTTACTTTGACTGGTGCATTATATGAACAAAACGCCTTATCATTAATATTTACCAATAAAACATATATCTAAAGACATTGTTGATATTCAGTTGCAGTACTGGTTTGATGATGGATGTGGCTATCACATGGCACAAAATAAACATTTTATATATATAAAATGTTGTACAATATACTTTAGCTGATACCATAACAACAAATGTTTATTTCAGATTGCTAGTTTAAACAAACTTGAAAATGAAAATGAAGAAGCAGCAAAGAAACTTGGACATGCAATTAAGAAAGGAGGTATGTTGTTTGAACTTGGCTTGTTGGCCGTAGAAAAAGACCTTTGAGGTTTGTGTCCTTGCACACATTACATAATGGATGTTGTCAGCCTTTTTTCTGGCCAGTCAACTGCATACTACTTAACATGATCAACTGATATGGCCTTAAACCAAAATTGCTGCTGATTGGTCAATTCCATTTTTCCTTAACATTATGGTAGGTTTAGGTTGATCTTGATATAAATATTCATTAGTGGTTTAATCATGTCAAACAAAAGTTTGCTACCCCATTGCTAAGGAAAAATGGAACTGGCAATCTGGAGTGATCTTAGTTTAAGGCCATTATTCTGCCCAGTAAACTGTATAATTGACTCAACCATAATAACTCATTGACTCTACCATAATATGGTTGAGTCAATGAGTACAATCAGAGGTGTAACTGGCATAGCAGCTTGTCATATAAAAGAAGTAAAAAATACAAATGATAAATTTGGATATGACTGGTTGTTGATTTGTACTCATCTAGATACAATTTCTCATGATGTCATTTTTTCTTCTTTTTAGAAATGTTACTTGAATTGATTCAAAAAGCACTCAAGGAAATGGCTGAACAACAGTTAAATTCAGAGAGAGCCATCTTGAGTAATTCCTAGAACCTGGTGCACATTGTACAAATTCCAGGGAAAGTGACACTACACTTACATCTTTGACCTGTTCGAACTTTCCTGAAAATACATGAACAATTTTGAAGATTTCCTGTGTCAGTTGGAAGCAGCTTCCTATTTCGAGTATATTAATTTCATGGAAATGTAATATCAACAAGTATACTATATACAGTCCTTGTAATTAGGCAATTCACGTTGTAAAATGCATAGCTAAATGAACATAGAGGTGCATAAATTTGTATGAGAAAACGAGCC
>JAOBAZ010241842.1:0-16697 GCA_026546875.1 Pteroeides caledonicum
GATCTGACTATTATTTTAAATATAAATATATATATATATATATATATATATTATATTATATAACTTAATTTAGAAATGTCTCATTAATTCAAACACAAATATATCATTTTTCGTAATTAAAAACATGTGCATTGAAAGAAAATGCTTCTTAATGCAAGAAACCTGTCTTTATTCAGAACAGACTTTCAGATGATGTTGCGTTTCTTTTAAGAGCATAACTACTGTCACTTTCTTTTTGTTGGGTTTTGTAGGGCAAAAACCTAACTTCTCTCTAATATTATTAAAACTCACTTCGTCCCCTTAGCTTTTTCTCTGTAGTTTTAGCAAGGTTAATTTACGAGAAAGCCATTTCATTTGCATAACAATCAGCTCGATTAAATTAATCACAATGAAAAAACATTTTGTCGTAAATTGAAGTATATTGCAGCTATAGAACAACTTCGTTTACGACGTTTTCTTCATTTCCAAGCTTTATTCAAAACTTAATTGTTTTTGTCATATGCAAATTTGCTCAACTAACGGCTCAACATTAAAAGCATGCATATATAAGCTATTAAAATTGTTTCCATATCACTTCATGGTAGTTTAACATTAAAGACGTGACTCAAAATCTAAATCCTCCAATTTATACAAAAAAGCAACAGGTAATTGTGTTGTATTTGCTTCAAACTATCAAAGTTATTAACGCTCTTCTCTCAACTTTATCTACACACATGTCTACATGACGTCATTTAAGCAAATTTGTATATGACCAACAAAAACTTAAAAAATATAGATGAAAAAAACTCGCAAACGGAGGTAAAAAAGAAAAGCTTGTACACAATGTTGCTTTGTGGTTTCAAAGTTCTTTCGTTTGAGGCAAAAAATCGTCGATGACTTGCATTGTAGTTAGCAAAACGTCATAACTTCAATAACTTTTTTCGTCATATCACACAAAGTGATCTCAATTTGTCGATCATTTTTCCCAGGTCAGAGTGATGATAAAAAAATCGTCTGCGCCAGGTCCACTTCTCGGGGGCCTGGGGCGGACGATAAATTGCAAGTGTTGGGGGTCTGGGACAGGCACAAACCAAATTCGTCCCAGTCCTCAGAACTTACCTTTCATCACCCGCCTCAGGCCTCCAAAATTTTTTAATCTTTTATCAGTTTTTATCATCATTCTGACCTCAGAACCCTGTGTATTTGTAACATCGCATCAGTGATATCACATTTCCATATTTGGTCAAGACCTGAAAATTGCGATTGCTGTAAAGAACTAACGGGCAATTTTTGCGTGAGGGGGAAACGGCGTAAAAATACTGGTAGTTTTTCTTTATGGAAAAAAAATAATTAATTTTACTATTTTGATGATGTTATTATTTTCTGTTAGCTACTGCAAGGCAGTATAAATTAGCTTGTATAATATCAGTACTCATGTCCACATATTTTATTCAAGGTGGTCGTTTAACAAAAAATGTCGTGTCAAGTCATTATGTTGGTTCGATATTAGACTGTAGTCAACACTGTCTTATGGAATCATTTTGTATCGCTTACAACTACCGCGAAACAACTCCAAACAATCCAGAAAGTCAACTCAATTGTCAACTTACAAACATAACAAAAGATTTTGAAAGAAACAAGAATGGACACGCTGATTGGACATTATATGTCAGTCTAGTATCAGTAAGAGATCATTTTGTCTTTTTTAGTTGAATATAATCTTGTTATAACACGAGATTTCCCAAGACAAGAGCTTAAGTTTAAGATATAAATCCGGAAAAGATGGCATGTATATATCACCTACATCACCGATGCTCGAGGAAGCTATGGGATTTATTTCACGTTTGAGAAGTTAACATTTGATATTAGAGTTAATATGAAAGTCAATATGAGTTTAATATATACACAAACAATGTTTTCAACCTTTTCAATTCAAATTACTCCTGCAATAGTTTTATCCCAATTTTTTGTCATTTTGCTCACCACGACTAAAGACACCTCAAAGAAAACCGAAATCAGTTATGTTAACCGGAGTTATGGCGCCTTAAAGTTGGGATTTTCTGACTTTGCAAAATTTGAACTACACGTTGTGTCATCAGATAACTTAAATATCTTTAAAGCAATTGAAACAAAATAAAGAAAAATTGTTATTTGACGAGTTCTTTTTAATATGAAACGAACCCCATTGGCAGGACTATGTTTTTTGGAATTGTTTAACCAATACACACTTTCGATAATTACGTTATTTGGTCTGGGATCCTCGCTCTCATGAAACGTTAGCCAATCACTTTGCGTCTTTTACTCACTACTGCGAGGCTCCCGGGCCAAAAGCCATTCATGACGTAATTATCGAAAGGGTGTATAGGATTGTTATCAAGGTTTTCTTTACAACATCCATTATCATTGAACTCTTCTAAGGTTTAACTAGGATCAAAAGGAAACTAAATGGACCGCAATTATAGAAACATTTGTCTAGAAAAGGACTATTTCGCACACAAAATGGCGTACTCCAGCAAATTGTGTTAATATTTGTTTTATTTAGCCTCCGTGTTTTAAAATGAATCCATGTAAAAATAATGGAACATGTGAAACAAATGGACATAAACCTCCAGATTTCCTCTGCAAATGTCCCATACGATACGAAGGAAGATATTGCGAGATCCCAAAAGGTATATATAACAAGTATTTGAATGAAAATAATTCATTTATGCAATTGGATTGTGTAAACCGGTTTCATAAATTTCAATAGAGTGTTTGTACATGACTTTTCATGGCAGCGATGTTGCAAAAATAGAATGCAATGACGGTCATGTTGGAGGAATATATTAATAAAATTTAGCACTTTTAATATTATTCTTTACGTAAAAAGTTGATTATAAAAATTTAACATTAGCTATTGAAATATGTTCTATTGTTTTAGCAATGTAGTATCGTTGGTGATCACTCGTGTAAACATTCTACTGACTTGATTTTTAATTTTTTTACAACTTGTGCACATATAATTGAAGGAAAAACGTGACTTCACAATCTGTGACGTCACGTACTTTCTTTAATTATATAAATCTTATTCTGTGGTTTAACCTTGACGTTAAACCACAGAATAAAAATATGCTGAAGAACCGCTCCGGTCAGAGCCTTTGAAGTTTCTGTCCTGGTGCAAATCTTATTACGCATGTTTCACAGCCAGTAAACTCTATGCTCTGGCCAATAAGCACGCTGAACTAGTGGCTGGTCTACGTTTGAAAATATTTGTTTGCGAAAAAAAGTTATATTTTTATTTTTTCAGTTTTTCGTTCGTGCAAAGAAATTTTGAGTATTTCAAGGTATATCGTTTTTAATAAATATTATATTTTAATTATATTATTTTTTTTATTTATACCGACCTAAATTAATTTCACAGGGTGTAACAACACCGTTGGTTCGATGTTGTTAGCATGATTTGTTAACATGACAGAACATGGCTGTTGAAACAACAACAGTGTTCTAGCTTGTTACAACACGCAAAAATGAGGTGTTAAACGGAGCCATCTTGTTCATCTTGTTCAATATTATTTGGTCAAACATACATTTTGTATGATTTATGAAGAATCTTGACTATGTTGTTATTTTTTGTGTCATAACAGGATTGGAATGAACAATGTTGGTCACTACACTTCGTTAATCACCCAAGACAATTTGAACAAACATGGCAAACGGTCCTGTTCAAGCTAATCACCTCAGCGATGTCTAACGTGTGACGAAGTTAAGCCAAATGCAATCAAAAAATATTGTCTAATTTTTCTTAATCATCTTAAAGAAAACAGTATTTTAAATCACTGGTAAAAGGTAAAACACTTAATAGTTTCCAAGTTATTAATGTTTTTGTAACTGGAAATCTTACACAAGATCACGTCGGGAATTGCCGTAAAACGCCTTCGGGTTTACTCAAAAGTGACGTCAGTTTTGACACTGGGGAAGTTTTCTTATCACATACTCTTTCTAAAAGCTTGTTTTCAATGAACAAAAGTGATATGTTAAACGAATAATTATTGTACTTGAGTGTGCACAGAAAAATAAATTTTTCTTACTTTGTTTTCACACTTTTCGTATGATTGAAATAAATCTGAATGTCGTAAGACCATCGGAAAATGCCGTTAAACTGTCGGAAATGAGTTTCCGAAGACTAATATCTCTTAAACTAAACCTAATTTCTCAATAATAAAACTTTGTCATTATACTTATCTCATCACAAGCTTTAAGTTGAGGGAAAAACATTTTTTGGTTGCATTTGACCTTTAAGACCACTTCTTATTCAAACCGAATATGCGAAAGTTTCCCGAATAAAAATTATAAAATTTTCCCTTTGCTAAATATTTCAACGTCTCAGCCAGGTTTTTGTCGTGGATTTTTTTTAAAACGAGTTCAGGTTCTGTTCAGTCAAGTTGCACAAAAAGTTTGTGTTTGACTTTGGTTATTCTCTCTGTATTTCTTTGTTACAAACTATACTTTTTTAAACTAATATTAAATTTTTAGAGAAGCTAAAAGTGGTGTCTACAATATTAAGACAGACACAGCACGTGGTTTCACAAAGGTTTATTGTCAAATGACGTCACTTGAGGAATGTTCCGGGGGAGGATGGACAATGGCGATAAAAATTGATGGTGCAAAAGTATGAGAAATCGATTTAGTTTACTTGTCTTCTGCTTCATTATTTGGAAGTATTTAGTGCGTTCTTTTTGAAATGTTGGAAGTAAACACTAATTATTACATGAATTGCATTAATTAATTACATTAATTACATTAATTTTACATTCATTTTCAGACCAATTTCGTATTTACCTCACCTCTTTGGACTAACGTTGATCCTTTCAATATTGATGGCGGATTAACAGCTTTTGATGATAAAGAAACCAAACTTCCAACTTTCAACAGTACCCAATTTACTGAGTTATGCGTTGGAATGAAAGTTAATGACGTCACGAAGTATCTCCTGATAAACTACCCGGCTTCCTCCCTGTACAGTTTGTTCGCGGGCAACACCTATCACCCAACCAATTATGGGCGCCAGAATTGGAAAGATCTTATCAGCAGCTCATCGCTCCAGAACAACTGCGGGCGCGAAGGTTTCAACGTTCAAAGCACATTCGGTCACTTTAGTCATGTCCGTTTAGGTATAATAGGTAATAATGAAAACGATTGTTATAGTTCTGATTCTTTTATTGGTTTTGGTGGGGCAATAGTTCAGCACACTGGCTGTGTAAACGGCCCCAATTCTGCCAACTCTTGTGGTAATTTTGCAATTTGTAATTCAGATAATGGGGACAAAAACATTAAACCGATGTGCTACATATTCGTTCGTTAAAATGTGTAATGGAGCTTCTTTCAAATTAAAACAATTTACAGGACTTTATCCATTTTATTATTGTGGTTTAGAAAAGAAAGAAGCAGCAACAATATTTCATCGAATTCCCCGAGCGGAAGGTCTATAAATTATGTTATATCGAAACAACGTCTGTACAGACAAACCTCACCGTAAAATGATTTTTTTGGCAAACTCGAATACCCCGCGGGGTATTTGCCTTTTATTGCATAATGTGAGGAAAACGTGATAGAACTCCATGACTAATTGCCTGATCACGTGGTACAAATCAAGCTTTCTGATTGGCTAATTTACGGTTGAGATGTAATATTTAAACTAATTTTAGGGCCTTTTACACTGGGAATTTCTGCTGGAATTTTTGACTCCAAGTTATCGATGCAATGTTAAAATATCAGCCAGCAGCAACAATCGTGGACTAATCGCCCTTAGGTCATAATTTTAGAATATCAATCAGATACTGGCGACATAAATCGTAGTCTTAATCACTCTTAATCGTCAATGTAAACGCAAAAAAGGTTGGAAAATGAATAAATTTTTTTTTCCTGACGAAGTTTACAGTTTTTTTGAAATTATGTTGCTTAGCTTTACGCTAGTTCAGGGTATCTAGCTAATCGTGTATATAAAAACAATCGTATGTAAGCAGGGATGCAGACTGTGAGAAATCATTTGTAATCTAACCAATTTGGCTGTTTACACCATGGCTTAAATGCTTAAACATAATTGACTCAAAAACGTATTAACAGGAAATGAAATGAGTGGCAACTGAAGTCGGCATAAGTGTACGTAGCCGGTTGTCCAGCATTGCCCTGCCCAGAGAAAGGCCAATAAGCACGCTGAACTGGCTTGCCCGCCATTATTCTGGCCAGTGCATAAAATATAGAGTACACGGTGTATGGCTGAGTTGACTTTCATTTAATCCTTAGCTAGTTTATTCCTTTATATTCCTCAGTCTAGTTTCCAAATATTAAAACGTCAATCGTCGTCTACGTCCAATTATAGCCGATGTAATCAAACATTGTTATGCGGTGTATTTAAAAGTTATACTGTAGTAACATACAACACAAAAGATGAAACTGTAAGCATGCTGAAATGGACCATGGTAGTGATCGCAGAGATTATATGCAAAAGTAACACCATTTTGTAGATTTCGAACGAAATGTAGTTAAATGAGTTTGCTTTGACAGAAAAGCCGTCGCTCGAAGAGTATCAAACCATCACAAATTTGGTAGTTACAGCATACAATGATTGCGGTGAAAGCCACACTAGCAATGTTGCAGCGGTTGTACCGCAACATCTCAATGCCAAAGGCGAGGAAGTATCTAAGTATTATATCGTAATTACTAAATATGACACGAGAAGATATTATGGGTATTGTATATCACAGGGATTGTAGTGCGGAATAAAGCTGTACGATTGACAATTTTAGTTGGAAAGCGTCTATAGCTATACTTGTTGATTTCGCACAAAACTCAGGATAAAGAGGAATCCAGGGAGTCATAACAATCTATGGCCAAAACGCGGGCTCGTGAATGTCCGTGGGGGTCATGGATCATTTGGTTGTATTATTTATTATTCAAACATTGAAAATAGAATTGTGGGTCATTTTAGTTTCACCGTGTAACCACTTCGGTCGTCTTTTGTTTAGTGGAGCAATCATTGTTAGGATTGAGCACTAGCAATGTTTATATTTGTGGTTTGGCAAACACACACTTAAAAGTGAAGGAGAATACAAAGATAGCCGAATGGATAGTACTAACAAAAATAACACGGAAACCGAAAGCAGTGATAGTTTCTTTGCCATAAGTAACGAGGCATTGATAATGTCATTATTGGGGCAGGTTCGAACGCTGGAGGAGGAACGAGACAACGCGAGACTTCTGGCGCTTCGCATGCGTGAGAGACTTCAATACATAACTGGACAAAGTAATGAATCAAGCAATGTAGCACCATCATTAGTACAAGAGGATGGAGCAAACTTAAGATTGTCAAAATTGCTTCGCGAAGTTAGTTCAAATATGGTCTGTGATCTTGAACAAGTTGTCCAGAACGAAGAACAAAGGGTACATAATATGAAGGATCTTGCCTCTTGTTCTATGATGAACGAGTCAAGTTCGGAGAGCGCTCAATTCAGTTTTTTTCAGCATCAAATCAAGCAGTACAAGGAATACTATGAGAAATTACTGACTGCAGCAGACAACGAGAAAATCATTCTTCGGAAAATGGTCAAAGAGCAACAAGACCTTGTGTTAGATCGAGATATTAAGTTGAAAGAGTTGGAAATGAAACTAAACAACATTTCTCCAAAGTAGGGGTAATAGGTGGACAACAGGTACAGATCACGATTGATTCAACGACGTTCAGGGATATCTCATACTCATGAAGAAGGGAGGAGACAGAGAAAGCACCACTTAAAAAAGAAGAGATTTCACCCTTCAGTAGAAAAAAAGGCATAACATCACTAAATAACATCTAGTTTTTTACTTTAATATCTGTCCATGTATTGCAATACTGTAACTGGAGTTTTATAATATTTTACTCTGGCTAATGCCAAATGATTTTACCTAAAAATTATAATTGATTATTATCTCCTGAGTACTAAATTGGCAGTGTGCTATTTTATTAGGCTAACAGATATTTATCTGCTAACTGAATACAGTTGTATAATTTAACCTATATCATCTGCCATCTCCTGAATAAGGTTGAACATATTGTCATGCATTACTTGGTTATGTAAAACAAATCCAAGAATTATCACCATAGAGTACCATGTACACATGTATGGTTCTTATTTGATGACTTAGAAAATGACCTAAAACATCCTTTTTTAAGCTGAACTTGGACTAAGACAGTTTAATCATTTATTATTTAACTCTATATATTTTAATTTGAAAGTTTTTTAATTATTTTTTATTATTTTTTATCAGAAATTTATGGAAGCACACAGTGTGTAAAAATAGAACCCAATTAGAAACATCATGTATGTATTCTAAACTTTGGTTGTTATCAATGTGACAAACTAGTCTTCCAACAGTAAAGTGTTTTGAGGCAAAGAATTTATAGTCGCTAGTCCTTAACTGAATAAACAAGCCTTTGCCTATACCTTTACTTTGAGCTGAGACACAAAACTGCCAAATATCGTCAAGTTTGCCTAATGAAAATTTTTAATAAGTGTAGGTTCCATTTTTTAAGAACACACTGTACATATGCAATACAATAATGCACATAGCTTTATCAATTGTTTTATCAAAATATTACTGTACATATAGCATATACTGTATACAGCTATTAGAATCTTAAAGTTATTGTATTTTTATATTTAATTGTTAATGTAAACATAAACATTTAAACTGTATTGACATTTATACAAGTACCCAAAGATCAAATAGAAATGGTTAATATTAAAACATTAGGTTATCTAATTTGATTACTTTATTCATGGCACACATATGCAAAGTAGGTGAAGATTTGGAATGTCATCACTTTTTCAAAAATGAATAAGCATGCCTGTTGTAAACCCCAATGGAACAAATTTAATTATCATATATTACATGCTATTTTCTTTTCATGTCTTAGTATACATTCAGTCATTGTCTATTACAAATCCTGCATTCGAATTGGCTACTCAACCATTGTCTATTTGGTGATAGACAACGGTTGGGGAAAATATCAACAAACCAGAGCCAATTGTGGTCAAAAAACCCAACATTTTCATTTAGTTTACATAAAAACTGCATTTTTTTTCTAGCGTGGAACTAAATGCATACTAAAACAATTAGACAACTCGTCCTTGTTGTCTAATTGTTCAATACATATATATACATATAATTATCTGTTACTTATACCTTCAGTGGATGATAATTGCATTTCTATAGGAGGCAGGATCACTAGTACCTGTTGGGCAGGTTTCCTTTGGCTTTGAGACAAATGCTACAAATATAGTATTTTTTAAATGGCAGTCTTAAATAAACTAGATTCACACTGCGGTCAATTTGTTGACATTTTATTTCACAAAAAAAAACCAACAAAAAAAGCAATGAAAGCCTATTATTTCTCTTCTCTTCTTTATTAATGTTTGGCAACGCTGACTGATTTTACCGTGGGCTACAATTTGGTGTTCTATATTTAGAAATTAAAGTGGAACACTAGTACTACCCATGGTCATGGGATAAATGAGGGAGTTAAATTGTAATTTCAACAACGGCAAGATAATCTATTAACAGTTCTGTGTATTTCAAGACAGAAACATGACATCAGCAACACCAGACACCTCGGATCACGTAGTTCGCGTTGCTGAAATGGAAGAAGCCCCCGAATCAGGCGAATGCCGAGAAACGTTTGACAGTACCAATTCTTGCGCCAAAAGTGAAGAATTCACCTCGGAAATTTTTAAGATTGAGATTGGAAATCTCCCAAAGATTTATTCTGTAAACGTAGGTTTTCGTGTTTGTTAACGTGTTATATTATTACGTGTATATATTATAAATTGACAAACCGTTCAGTTGTTGTCACCCCCCTGATCGGGGAAGACCGTGATCCAATTTTAGGTCTTACTAATTTACCAGATTTACCTCATTGTAATTTCTAAAATTTTCCATTCATCCACATTTATTGCAATCCATCTGTGTCAAATCCCAACCAATTTTTTTGTCTCCAGGATGCATTTTGCAAAATTTTCAGGCACAGGCCAGACACTGAGACAGTACCTAGAAATGACAAACACATGCAGGTGTTAATATGTGACTTAATTGTAGTGTACTGCATTTAAGTATACAATAGAAAGATTCAGATTTGACTTCCACTACCTCTTAGTGTTTTATTTCTTATCTGATTGGTTAATTCCATGAATTAAACCCATATGATTGGTTAATGGTCGCTAAATTTTAGCAGTAGTGGTAGTCAAATCTGAATCTCGCTAATATACCAGTACAGTGAGTATCATATGTTACTGGGGAAACTGGTGTTCATATCAAGTAAATAGGATTTATTAACTTATTCTTATCTGGTCATTACAGCATTTGAAGAAATTTCTGTTAAAGCTTAAATTACATCCAAAAAAAATTAAAGTGATCCCAAACAAAAACTTTGCTTTTGTGACTTTCAAGTGAGTTTTATTATTTGGTTTGTTACAAATTAAATCTGCTATTATGTTATCAATAATTGTTTAATAAACTATACTTTGATGCTAAAATATTTCTTTGGGATTAAAATATTTCTTTGGGATTCAAAGCAATCATGACAAGTCAAATGAAATTACCTATAGAACGACCAAATGAATAGTAAAAATATTTTTGTATTCCTTCCTTTTGTAGATGTGAAGAAGACAGACAGGTAGTGTTATGATAGTGAAATAATCAAATTTCTAATCACTCAGTTATTGTGTTAATAGTTAACTTATTTGGGCATGGAGAAAAGAAAGGGAAAATTTATGAGAAAATTAAATTATTTGAATTACTTTTACATGTAATTGATTTTTTACTGCCTGTTGCAATTTGTTTAGGTAGCATTAGAAATATTACATAACTACAACTACAGGAATAAAATATTGATTGCAAAGGCAAGTATAAGGCTGAAAGTAACTCTCAAAAATATTCTAGCAGTTAGCTAGCTAATTCATTATCCATATGGCAGCCATAAACAGCCACTTCACAGATTATACTCTGGCTAATAGCAGACAATTTTACCTGCTCAGGAAAAATCTGGATGGTAATGGGTTGATAAGGGAGTGTTTTGAGGCTATTTGTCTTTAACCAATATGCTGCAGTGCCAGCCACAAGTGGCCACTTAACAGATCCTACTCTAGATAATGCTGATAATTTCACTCACTCAGGGAAAACCCCCATGGCAATGGGTTTTGAACTGTAATAACTAGTACACAAATGCAAAACAACAATACTGAAAGTCATACACTTTTTTATTACCATAACAGATTGCCAAAGCTCTTGCAGATCCAAGTGAGAAGAAAATTAACAAAGGTGAATGAAAGTGAAATAAAAATTAGTGGTAACCCAGAAAAAACTCAATTTGCTGTAACTAAACCATATCTGAAGAAATTTGGAGATTATATCAAAGGCATTCCTGCCAGGGAGGGGTGTATAGATGAGTAGGACCAATGGGTAGTGTTTGCTTGCCATGTAAATGTAGGAATAAATAAACACATCTTTGTAACAAATGTATATCTTTCTGAGGGTGCTTTTGTGATAAATATTGTGTTTTAACTCATGATTTACAGATGATAATGAACAGGGTGTTCCAGATGAAACTGATATTAACATTGATGCCAATAGTTCAGAACTTGATATTTCTGTGAGGTTGGTAACAACTATTTGCTGCCCTGTTCTTACTGTATGCTCTAACATAGATGTTATTCTTTACCACGTTTGGTACTACATTAACACCTGAGTCGTTTTAAGTGCCAAAATGAAGTAGATCGTCAGTATGATCAATGCTGACGATCTACTTAATATATGGTTGTAAATTAAGTATGATTTATTACTTCACTATTACCGGTACATCATTTATACGCCAGTCATAATCACATGAACTGATAGACGTGGTAAGGTGTGCTCATACAAGGAACGTTTTTTACAAACGCGTTATATTGCAATTACCCCAAATGTTTATGGAAAGACTTCATTTTGACAGTTAAGAGTACTGGTTGTTTCTAAAAAATGTGAACATGTAAACAAGACTTTTTCTCGGAATTAAGTTGACTGTCTCGAGCCACACCCGCAAATCGATCGTTAATTGCGTTAGGACTGGCGTTAGAGTCAGTTTAGCAAGAAAAGCTTACTTTTTATGTAAAACCTATGAAATGGAATTTATAGTTTGAAATTCGGAAAGGACTTCAAGTGAATATTATTTTAAAATTTGGCAATTCAATACAACCATTTTTGCTGCTTAATTTGAAATTTAGTCATACTATCAGGTGGAAATCAAAAAAAGCAAGTTTGTTCTCTTTGAGTTCCACCTAATGATTTCAATTGTACAATTTTAGGTTACGCAATGCTGTTAGCCCTCTTTGGAATATGCCATATGAACAACAAATAATTGTAAGTGAAACTGCTACCAAAAATATATATTTTCTTTAACTCCATTTCTATTCCCACCTCTATACAAGCTAGGATGATGGAGGACTATCAGATTTGTTAGAATTCTATATTTCTTACTTAGAAAATATTTTTCGTTTTGAAGATCAAACAAGAAGCCATGGTAAATGTTCTGAAGAAATTAGCAAGACAGTTGGTCGATACAATAGGGGTATGGATCGTTTTCGCGTTTCTGTTAGGTGCTTCATGTAGCTGTAATTTTGAACGTGTTTCACCTCATGTGTAGGATACTCCCACACGAATCAGCGAATTGCTCATTTTATTTGTCATTAGAGGACAGAAACGCCTGTACTTAATAAAATGAAACAAGCATCATTAACTAATTATCCACTTCATTAAAAGTAAATTAAGGTAAAAGATTAAAATAAGAAAATAAGTGTACTAAAGCCTTGGGCAAACAGGAAAACGTTTTTATCGAAACAGTCGAGATTTTCAATGTTTTTTTAATGTTTCTCTATCCACCTGTCGATACAAGTTTTCGTGCGGAGAAACATTTATTGTAAAGTAGAATTTCATTTCAGTCCTGAGACTTTCTATTTAAACCTTCCATAGCATTTGTTATCATTTGTTTTTCAGCAGGGAACATGGATTCATCAACAGAGGTATACACATATTTTCATATACAAAATATATGTACAAGTTGTAGATGCAAAAAAATCAGCTTTAGAGTGAAGTTATTTGTCAATTTTTAACGAATAAACATATTATAACACATCCAGTTCAATACTTTTATGTCACAAATGGATTGCATTTTGTGGTTCATATAGATACAGGTACACGCTGACTTCGAACGTATGGCGTACAAGCCGCTGCCCGCTAAAGGGATCACTGATGTTTTTAAAACGTTTACATTATACTGTGTATCTATAATTAAATAGACAACAGAATAGTCTGTGTAAGTAGCGTCAAACCATGCGTCTGTCTTACAGCAGATGATATATAGACGCATGATTTAGACCAACGAAATTGCTATCATTCTTTCAATTATTTTATGTAATATACTTAAATTGTGATTTGTTTTAGAAAAGAGAATAATGGCATGTGTTGTCCGTTGGAAAAACTTTTGCCGTCGGTAATTTTTTTTTATTGTTATATAAATTGACTTGATGTTACTAACACACTTAATTTGTTTGTCTTACTAGAAGTACTTATATCATTCGTGGAATCTTTATATAGATTACAAACCTTTTCATGGTCGGATCCAGGAACGAGTTTGCATAACAAAACAACTTGGTCAAAATAAAATTTTGATTGGCTAAGCAGTGATATTCAAATTAGAAGCACTAGTGCTGGATCTGACCATGTCTTTTTTGATTTAGTCATCAATAATTTTTGATATACTTCTTTTCCGAAAAATACTTGTACTTGGGGGCCCGGGACTCAGGAACTTAATTGAAATGAACTTTTATGAAAAACGTATATTTTTGTCGCTGATAACCTTTGCATTTTTCAAAATAATGCCCGAACACATCCTTCTGATATTATCTTGAAGAATACAATCAATATGATCATCAATATTTGAATTAATAGTTTAGTCAAATTAAATTTCCGAGTCCCAATCTATGGTCCCAAGGCCCTAGCACGACGAACATATTTGAAATTGTCATGTTCAGAGGCCTATGTTATGTTCCCAAAATAAAAAAGTTCGCTGAACGTTTTCTTTTCAAATCCATAAAGTTCTTCAAGTGATGTATTTTCCATTGATAAACGTAAAATCTTACGGCCTTCAACCAACATCGCTCCTAATTGGTCAGTTCCATTTTTCCTTAGCGATAGGGTAGCAACCTTTTGTTTGGCATGATTAAATCACTAATGGATATTTCTATCAGAATCACCCTAAACAATAGGTTGCTACCACGTCGCTAAGGAAAAATGGCGGCCAATCAGGAGAGATTTTGTTTCAAAACTATTTAAAATTACGTCATGTAGTGAGATGTTGTGGGGGTTTTCGGGTTGCTCGGTTGTAATGTCTACGGTTGATACGTTCATCAAAATCTTTTTCAATATTCCAAGTGGCTAGCCTCGTTTCAGTGTTACACACCCAAGATCGCCTGGGTTGTGTATAGCGTACCTATTTTTTTTAAAAAAGTAGCGTATTATAACGTGTGTTACCATCGATTGAATTACGTTTCAACGGTATTGTCTAGCCCGCTATTACGAACTATAGAAATAAGTGTGAATTTTCCATTGGCACGGGGATTGGTGATACAGGTAGGTGACCAAATAGTTGAAATGTTATTTCTAGTATTATTGCGTTAATGTAAAATAATATATGATTATGTTTCCCTTTCTTGTATTATCTGATGCATGATTTAGCTAAAAGACTAAAAATACTTTTTTCTTCTTGACTCTAATAGGAAAAGTCGTTGGTTTTCGTCTTGGCTTATATAAAGGTATGCGTAGTGAAAATCATCAATTCACTGTTCTCGCATGTGTGACTAGTTGTTTTTATGGCGAAACAAGAACGTATTAAATTATGAAAGGAGCCGAATTTCCTAGAAATTATTAGCCACAACAAAATGCTAACATAGTGATGGAGATAACAAGATTTTAACACTTCCACAACCAAAAAGCCATTCCTTGACAAGAGATTTAAATTACTTCTTAAGCCTGCAGGTCACAAAAACGACGAAACATGATACTTGTATTCACCGCGTGTATACACTTGCATTTTTAGACGGACTTTGTACAGTTGCTGAGCCAAACGAATGTACAAATATTCCTGAATCTATGAAACTCGTTGTACAGGTAAACGAAAACTATGAACTATGTATTTATATACAATATATTTATGGTGTAGTACAATATGTATGGGGAATAGGGAAACTTAAGTACATTGGTATTAACATTACTGATGTTCTGACTAAAACTGTAGTCATTTGCGGAGAGTGCGTCAGCGTATAAAGATGCTCCACAAGTTACCATTTAAATTAATAATAAACTGTGAACACATGTTTATAGGAGTTGCAGTCTTACATTGAAATGTCATCCCTTGACGTATTTAATCCAAAAACGCATGAGGGGTAAGTTTGTTATCTTCTATTGTAACCGTGGTATTTATTAATATATTATGGCAAGAGTTTGTCGTTTAGATTTTGGAAGCAGCTAACAGTAAAAACAGCGAATACGGGTGATGTTATGTGTATACCTGAAATTGTCTCCAAAAACATGCCAAAGGTTTGTTTCTGTCTGGATTTTGGTTAGTTTTAACTCTATTATACTAATGTATATATCTGTTAATTAGAGCGAAGTGACTGTAGAAATTGAAAAACTAAAAGACCATTTCCAACTACAAAAAAAAGCGAAAGTTACTTCAATGTATGTTAGTGTTGCCGAGTCCAGGTTAGTTTCCCGTCGTAAGATTTTCCTCCCATGTTATGAGTTTAATATCGAGTATAGATAGCATCAAGACTATGCACACTAACGTATTTCATTTGCTTTTAGCCTAACTAATTCAGAGGGGAACTTAATACATGTTTTAGGAGAAACGGTACGGTATTAGTGTCTTCAAAATGTCATAGTAGTTTACAACGAGTTTTCAAAGTAAATTGATTAATACGAGATATAACGTACTTTCTTTGAAATTGGATCTAGTATATTTTCGAAAATCTGTGTGGAATGAAGTTCAGGATATCTCCAGATGCATTTTTTCAAGGTACACGTAGTTTGACGTCAATAACCGGAGACAAAATAAAGTGAAATCGTCTGAAAACTTTGAGACACTGCACTTCTCCTACTAGTGTTCTTTTACCAGCAATAGGCCTGGAACTAGCAAGA
Organism: Pteroeides caledonicum; assembly: GCA_026546875.1. Taxonomy (NCBI): domain Eukaryota; kingdom Metazoa; phylum Cnidaria; class Anthozoa; order Scleralcyonacea; family Pennatulidae; genus Pteroeides; species Pteroeides caledonicum. Next base: position 16,222 of record JAOBAZ010241842.1, read on the forward strand.
GAATAGATATCTTGATGCAACTTGGTAAAACTTAGTAATTATGTTTAATAAACAAAATTATAAGTCTGTCGTAAATTTGGAAACGACGTAAAGTATATATTTCTATTTGACAGCTAGTTCCAGTCCTTCTCCGTGTGATTTGGTGCTTATAAATGACATAATTTTTTTTCATATTTACATTCAAGTAATTATTTCCTTTTTTGCCGATATATACTACAAATATAAATATAAAATCTGGATCTATTTTTTTTATCTCATAAGTTGACAAACTTATGAGATAAAAATTTTATAAAAAACATATATATATATATATATATAGAAGATTGGGTTTATTAATATTATATTAATATTTGGCATGTCACTCGTTTTTTTACAAGATATTGTGGGATTTTTTGGTGGTGACATACGAGTGCAGAATATATACATTATAAGACCAGACCGGGACCTGTTGCGAAAAATGCAACACCAGGGCCTTC
>JAOBAZ010242064.1:0-40629 GCA_026546875.1 Pteroeides caledonicum
AGTCACTGTATTGGAAAGGACAAACAAGGAAATTGAACAAAACAAAATTTCTCTTGGGTGTTTAAATATGGCGACCAGCTAAAACTAATCAATAGATATTTCTGCTTGTGTAAATAGTTTTAGGTCTCAAATATCTCATAAAATATTTAAAATGTCAAGTTCTTTGTTGAAATTAATCTTTCATAAGGTCAACAACTTCTGGGAGCACAAAACAAACAGAAATATATCTTGTACTCTTAATTATGTTGATTATGCTACTAATCGTCTATCACATGATTAATTATGTTAATTATGCTACTAATAAGGGTTAGCTGTAAGCAAAATATTACAATTGGCAATAAGTAGGTAAACACATTGAGTTTCTTTATATTTTATACTCTATCTTACCTTATAGTTTCTAGTTGTTTTTGATATGGTAGGGTTATTTAGTGTGTTATATGAATATAAATTTCTAGAATTTACAATGTTTGTAAAGTCTGCATTATTTGTGACTGTGGTCACATCAGTGTATTGATCTTGATTTTCATCTAAAAAGAATTGAAAGTACCAAGGTCAAGTGAAAAAAAATGAAAATCTCTATATTACTAATTAGTATAGGAAATTATGTGGTTCAAGAAGAATTAATGAAAAATTGCATGCATGTTGGGTGAAATAATTCATAATAGCACAAGTGCAAAACACGAGAATTTTTAAATTGTATATTTTTTATTATGAAAATTTCAAGTTACAATTAAATATTATTAATAGGCTGCAACTATATTTACAAAACTACATAAAGCAATAACTGTTTTGGACTTGGAAATAAAAGGCAGGTTTCTCTGCCATATATACTTACTATTGTTGTAGATAATACAAAACAAGCCATTTCCTGTATTTTCTGTCTTGAAAGGAACATTTTTGATAAAGATCATTTGGTCTGACACACAAACTCTATCATCATATCTTAATAAAATAAAAAAATATCTTTATTAAATATTACACTGTTAATTAAATATTACATTGTTAGGTCGGTAATATAACATTATTTACCACATATATTAAGTAATTTAAGTAATTTACACTTTAGATCTACACTATACTGTAACCTTTGTTGCACTGAGCTGTGCTGTACCTATACTGAACTATATTGTGTTGTTTTACTCTGAGCTGGAAAATGTTGTGCTAAGCTTTGTTATTGTGAAAAAAATTGTATTTTACTGTTCTGCTATAATGTTCCGTAATATGATGTACCATACCATACAGTTTCATACCATATCCTACAATACCATATTATAATGTACTGTACTGTACTGTATTATACTTTCCTGCACTGTACTGTACTGTACTGCACTGCACTGCACTGCACTGCACTGCACTGCACTGCACTGCACTGCACTGCATGGTACTGCATTGCACTGCACCCTACTCTACTCTGCTGTGCTGTGCTCTGCTCTACTCTACAGCACAGCACAGCACAGCACAGCACAGCACTGCATTGCACTCTACTGTACTCTACTGTGCTGCTGTGCACTGCATTATACTGTACCGCAGTCTATACTGTGTAGTAATGCATAATAAAGTGTAAATTTGCCTTTAGTAACCACTGTATTGGGTTGTACAGCGCTACAGTACTACAGAATTTATTCTGGTTAACGTTTTAGCACTTACATAATATTTTTAGATTCTTTGCACTCTGTGAAGGCTTCTTTATCAGATATGGTACAGTCTTTATCACAACAGCAGTTGGGATCACATCCATTTACAACTAAATCGCATACACAACCTTCAAAACGTAAAAAACAAACTTTCTCAAAATTATGAAACTTTATAATTTTTTATAAACACACGAAATAGACTTTTATTCCTTGTTATTTTGCAGTTAAATGCTCTTCGTGCATACCAGAAGTACTTTCTGTACTGGAAACAGTGTTATTTTCTTGCCCTTCAACGTTGAATGGAAACAAAACTAAACTGTAGATTGTAAACAAAACAACTGGCATGGCAGCCATTTTGTGTCAAAAACTCGACCCAGTCCTTGCCGTCCAACAACGCGGGAAATAAAAACGAAATATGGCGAAATATCGTTGATATTTCAGTATTCCATAGACTAAAGAACAAGAGAATTGCAATTTTTATTTTTGTTTTGAAAACGAGCAGGACTTAACACAAAAATCTACTTTCGCGTTGCTTGCGTTGTTTGCGTTTTTTTGGGTAACAGGAGGGGAGAGACTCTAACTGAAATCCGAGACAGAACCCGATAGTCGGAACATTTTATTCCGCCATTCCACAAAACAGAAAAATAACCAGAAGGCTCACTCGCGTAGAAACCTTTGACGCTGTCCCTGCGCAGACCGCATTACGCATGTTGAGCAGCCAGTAAACTGTGTGCTTTGGTGAATAAGCACGCTGAGCGGACTGGTCCTAGTAAACCACTGACGTAGGAAAGTCGATAATTGGGGGGCACATATTCATATATTCATGTTCTGCATTATTAACTTTTTTTGAAATCGATTGTTTTTACGGTCTGCGAACATGAATATATGAATATGAGCCCGCCCCAATTAACGACTTTCCTACGCCACTGTGGTAGACTATGTTCGAGGATACGATGCACTTCCGACTGACCTTTCTATTTTGATAATTATTCTATTTATATTATTCTTCTTTTGTTTGTTGTTCTCCCGCCCCACCCCACCAGTGTTATAAATGAACCCAATTAATTTTCAATAGCTCATGCAACATTGGAGGGCGTGCACAGTTTCGCCTAAACGATGTCTTTCAGGAAGCAAAATATCTGATTCAACACTTTCGCACACCCGAAAACTTTTTAGCACCATCTCCTGAAAAAATTTGGAAATGAAATGCATACTGTACCAGGTCAGGTGACCTGGAAACTTGGAAAGGGGCTGTAACAAGTTATCAAATAAAATTGCGTTTTTGGTTTAAAACGTATAAAATTTCTTCTCCCAGGTATCATTTCCCTATTACAAACACATACACAGTTTCAAACAGTTTCACAAATAAATCAAGGAAAAACAAGTGACTAAAAATACGAAATTGGATTTCTATTCTGTCTCAGATGAGATTTCTTGATTCTGCCTCAGGTAAGTATTGATTCGACATGTATATTCAACATTTAATTTTCACACCATCAGCTTCAAGCTAAATTTTTATTACTATAATGTCGATGTTTTTACATAAAACACAAATTAAAGCTTTTCACATTTGAGTTTTCTACGACTTTTTCTGACAAAATGGTTACAACAACAGTAGTACAATAAGAATGTATAATACACAGAGTAATGTTTATAATTTTAAAAGTAACCTACAGTTCTTGCAGAGCTTCAAGTCCGGAAAATTACGAGAACATTTTACAGCAATTGGAACATTAAACAAGCTTTCCAAAAAAAATTCCGAGAAAATTTGACATGCTGTAAATAATTATATAAAAAATTGTTAGAAGAAAACCTAATTTACGAGATTATGCATATATCCTAAAAACTAAATTAGAATGGCCGGAGTTCTGAGAATATGTTCGCAACTTTGGAATACATCGCTCGCTCACAATTTCAAAGAGATCTCAGAATTTAGAAGAAATATACCATCTTCCACATACTCAAGCCTTTCAAATCTCAACACAATTTTTCCAAAAGTTTAAAGGATTTCTAAACCCAGGAATCTGCTTCGTCTTTTCCCTCTGTGGCAGGGTTCCCACGATTTTTGTTCACCTTGGCGTACTCTGGTATCTCGTTGGTCGGCGTCGACGAAGAAGGCGGGGGTGGATCTCGAGTTACGACGGGAGACGCTCGGGCGTTGTCGCTGCGGGCATATGGTTGTGCATAGCCGGGTGAAGCTGGCGGGTCAACATCTCGTTCGGCGCTACTGGGTTTCGGCGTTGGTTCGGTGACAGCCGGCTCAAATCGTGAGTGGTTCGGGTATTGTTTATGTGCACTTCGAGGAAGGGAAACGTCATCGTAAGCTTTCGGTTTCGGAGATTGCCCATACTCCTCGCCAACACTTTTAGTATACTGCCAGCCTGCTTTGTCAATGGCGGCCCTGGTTTCTTTAAAATTCCACATAGATATCAAAACCTAAAAAACAATTGTAGGTCGTAAAGCTTTGCATAAAGTCAACGAGTTCAACCACCGTCGTCTGTAATCACCATCAGCATCGCCAATTGCTGTTACCATCAGCATTGGCATCACCATCACTATCATGATTATTACCATTACCAGTAGCAATACCATTACCATTACCATTACTATTACTATTACCACTACCATCACCATTACCATTACCACAACTACTGCCACTACCACTACAATCACCATCGCCACTACCACTACTACAACCACTACCACCACCACCACTACCACTACCATCACCACTACGATTACCACTAACATTACAACTATCAATACCATCACCACAACCACCACTACAACCACCACCATTACCATTACAATTACCATCTTTATAACCCAATTCTGAATTAATTCAATTAACTGTTTCGCAGGAAACCAACCGCAAACATAAATTATTCACTTATTCAAATGATTTTATAAACAATGTCCCCCCCGGCTGACCTGATTTGCTGTTTTAACAACTTTGGGTGAATAGTTGCCTTTAGCGATTTTAACAAGTTTAACAACACCACCGACATCACGGACAGCTCTGAAATAAAAATACAAGAAAACGAGACAGTTTTAAAAATCCCTTTAAATATTGTTAAATACAGTTCAATGTTGTTACAGTTTATTCAAGAAACGTGATCAGTAAAGGTTTTTGTGTTCGATCTCGTAAGAGATCGGACACTACGTTGAGAGAGTGTAACTAACGGACGGGGGGTTGATCCATCACGTGACACGATGATGTAAAGACGGAGGTCGAATCTCTCCTAATATGGAATAAGACGATATCATGGCCAGTGGTCCGCAGACACTTGGTCCGCAGTCTGCTAAAATTGGTATTTTTATTTCGAGTTAAACACTTTTATGGGTTACAATTTCTGGTTGCAAACTAAATATTGTCATATCATGGATGTTTCTAGTCAACTTCCAGAGCAAACACATGCACACATTGTGTGCCTATTTTTTTTAAGTTATTCTCATTCTTAACTATACAAAATTGCGAATTTTCTCTCGTCCTGTTTTGGTTACACAGAAAACGTAACGACCAAAGCTCGTTTTCTTGCCATACCAAAACCTGAGCCCAATTAATTCTCTCGAGCTGGATAGTTGAATGGATAGGGCCGCTTCTCAAACTTAATTCCATCCAAAAAATGTTTATTATATACGAGTACTTACTTTGCATTTTGAGAATCTTGATCGACTAATTGATGGATGGTACAAATAATCGCACCATACGTTGGTTCAGTTATACCTTGGCTTCCTTCACCAGGTGGAAGACGATATACAAGATCTTTCATTGCATATTTACCTAACACAGACAAATACGAAATAACATCATTTAGTTTGGACTTGTTCTGTGCACATAACCTCTTTTGGCGATAATATATCTTCAGTATTTTAGATAACACACAAAGTGTTGCTATTTCAAGGAAAGAGCATAGTAATGATAGCGCCAAAAACTACAATATCTTTCACTGACTTTTTGTATTTTAGATGACCTGAAAAACGAAAAAGGACAGGCACTAGTTGTCAAATAGAAATCCATTTCTCAATTGAAACGGCTAATTTTCTCTTGAGATGTGTTTATTAAACATGATTACAAAGTTTCATCAAGAAAAAGCAAAGATATGAGTGATGTTAAGAACAGCAAAAAGGATTTTTATTCTCTTGCTAGTTCCAGGCCCTTTGCTCACAGTCGGATCAGCTAGTTAACATAAACGAATTTTACTTGTCAAGTGAAGAGTTCCGGTAGTGAAAGTGTTAAAAAACACTATCTTGAGCTCCTTCGCTCCCATGGCAAACTTTCAGTACTTAACCTTGGCTAACATCAGTCTATTTAATTTTACTTGTCACGTAAAGAACTCTGGTTGTGAAAGTGTCAAAGACTATCTTGGTAACACATTCACTGCCGTAGTCGACTTTCAGTATTTTACTCTGTACAAAAAAAAAACCTGTGGCAGTAACAGACGTACCAGTAACAACTTTATTTCTTGCATCAAGAGCCAAATTTCGAAGCGCAGTAGCATCAGCTCTGACAACACTGTCATCATCCACACGCAACAGTTCCACAAGAATTGGTAGACCTTTTTCGCGCCTGAGCGTCGAGCGTAACAACGCTGACCACTACAAAACAAACACAGTAGAATTATATATTACATCTAGCTACGAGCGAGCAATTCTCTGGCGCAACATGTATTGCAGGCGCCACACGGTTTCAAGGTTGATTTGACTAGCGCCAGAGGGTATTGTACAAAATAACTTTAAATAATTGACGACAAACTTTATTGTTAATCTATCTTCTGAATAAGAAAAAGTTCTTTAACTGATGACAACTTACTATACCAAAGCAGCACTTACCCTCCATGAGCAAGCAGTCAGATTATGTATCATACCAGCGGCTGCTTCCAGGGTCTCTGCATTACTTGAGTCAGCAAGCACGGTTAGCAGTGGACTTATAGTCTCGGGTTGCCATAACAACGCCACGCCTTCCTTGGCATTCGGTCCAGTTCTATCCACAGGTAATCTTTCGCCGCCACCTTTTTTCTTAGACTTTTTACTGAAACATCCAGCGGTGATCTGATCTGGTCCACCATAGATAGTTCGGTCAGGGCGATCGGGATCGATGTCGGTGTCCTGATACCGATCACGATCCACTTCTTCCTCCAGACGATATGAAAGATTTCTTAGGATACACACACAGTTCTCCACAGTCTAAAAACAGAAACCTTGAAGTTGCTGAAACACAAAATAATTTTCGTCTCTTATACTACCGCCCACTTCTCGAGCCCCGAAAATCCCCAGGTCCCCGGCGCATAAAGTTAAACGAAGCCACACAATAGAGAAATGATACGTAAACTTGCCGGAATATTTAAAGTTTTTGTCCCAGTGCAGATCACATTTCGCATGTGACACAGCCAGTAAAGTGCATGCTCTGGCTAGTCAACACGCTAAACTGACTGGTCCTAACCAATAAACCGTATACTCTGCACAATAAGCACGCTAAGACTAGCTGGTCCTAGCCAGTAAATTGTATACACTGGCCAATAAGCACACTGAACTGGCTGGTTCTAGCCAGTAAATTGTATACACTGGCCAATAAACACATTGAACCGGCTGGTCCTAGACAGTAAACTGTATACTCTGCCCAAAAAGCACGCTAAAACTGGCTGGTCCTAGCCAGTAAACTGTATACTCTGGTCAATAAGCACACTGAACTGGCTGGTCCTAGCCAGTAGATTGTATACACCGGCCAATAAACACATTGAACTGGCTGGTCCTAGACAGTAAACTGTATACTCTGCCCAAAAAGCACGCAAAAACTGGCTGGTCCTAGTCAGTAAATTCTATACTCTGGTCAATAAGCACACTGAACTGGCTGGTCCTAGTCAGTCTTTATTTTATTTATTATAATCTACAGTCTATACTGGCTGGTCTATGTTTTTCAATAAAATTACAAGGACAACTTGTACCGCTAAGTGTCTTTTCTGTATAGATCTATACTGTGTGACGACACTGTAAAGCTTGTTACAACTTACTCAAACGTTTGTAAAATTTCATTCTCGAAGTAGTAAGGGTACAAACCTTTGGATCTGCTCCTGGTTTACCAAGAGATAATCTGATCACATAAAGTAAAGCATCTATCAAACCAGCAACATCGCGCATCTTTTTTCTGGCTTCCAATCCAGCTGACGATAAATTTCTTAATATTCCTAGAAAAGTTATTAAATGTGTCAAAATGTAAACCATTTCAAAAAAACCCGACAGTTATAAACACTACTACATAAATTGCTTTTTAAGGGAAACAAAATAATATGTGGTAATTTTACTTGTGAACGGAAAACTTCAAAAAACTAAAGTTATCTTGTTAAAAACAAGTTTTCACTGCCAAGACCGACTTTAATATTTTACATTGGTAAACATCAGACTATTTTACTTGTCAAAGAAAGAACTCTGGCAGTAAAAATGTTAAAAACTGTCTTGTTAACTCTTTCACTGCCATGGTCGATTTAGTATTTTACATTGGTTAACGTCACAATATTTTACGTAAAGCTGTCTGGCAAAAACGAATTAATTTTAAATCAACTAATCTTGTTCAGTCCGTGATAAAACTTTTACCAACCTGTGGCATTACGGAAACAAATTGTCCAACGTACAGGTTCAATGTCTCTTTTATCCCAACCAGAATCAGGAATAATATGTGTTGTTACAATAAATTGTAAACAATCATCGAGGACGAGCTTCTTAAGTTCCTTAAAATATGTAATAACTCACATAATTAAACACAAGAATACAAAATATTTTTAAGTGCACAACAATTTCCAAAGCAAAATTGCTACTATTGCTACTATGAAAGAAAGAATTCTGACTAGTAATTTATGAGATTTCTAACTTATCGTTATTAATAATATTACCTACATGTATAACGTCGAATAGAGAATGAAAAAACAACTCACCTCGCAAGAAGATAAATTCCAAATGATACACAATAAGAGTTCTTTTAGCTGTAACAAAATTTATACATATTCAGTATAACAACTAAACGTTTGGAGTGATTAGAAGTCACTATATCATGACTGGAACTCCTCTTCATTGAGGCAGTCAGTCAGAGCGCAGGTATACAGTTTCAGAAGGCCCCTTGGATGCATTTTTCTCAACCGGTCTTGGTTGAGACAACTTGAGTCCAAATGGCACAATATTAAGGTAAAATCAACATTTATATGAAGCGACCTTATATACAGATACATAAATCATTCCAGCACATGTGTCTAAATTCAACTAAATTCAGCTCCATTGTAGACCAAATGATATTTGGTAGTTTACATTGTTATTGTATGTTTGACATTTACCTCTACTCTGTCTGTTCGTTGAAGAAGGCGCATTAAGGCTTGGACACCATCACATCGAGCAATTTGTATCTGTAAGAAATAACAGAATATAAACTTAAGTATTAAACAGTTTTCTTAAATGTGGATGTATAAATGTGTCGGGGTGTGTTGGGGGGGGGGTGTTTAGCCTGTGTTGGTGTGTCTGCGGTAAAGACGACAGCCTTTTAAATTGGAAAATTCTTTAACTAGTCGACAAAACCTGAGCGAAAATGGAAACTAAGTTAAACTATTAACTCAAATAATTCAAATCCGAGATTAAACAGATCATAAAAAAACATAGAGTGTGGTTATTGTTTTCACGCGTCTTGAGGACTGGGTACTAGATTTGTTGTTGACCAAAAGGAACGCGGACTCTCTATCCATAAGATTGGTCAATCGCAATAATATACACAGAATACAATCAGTGTTACAACTCATAACTTGTCCAACTCCATAATCCATTTCCAACTCCACAATTTGTTTATTTGAAGCATAAATAACCACACTTACATTCTCACCTAGTCGCCAAACTACAAACTACAAGCGAACAGGTGCCAGAACTGGGATCCATTCAATATAACTTTATACATGAAACCAAAACCTACAGTACCTTGTTTTCATCGCTCGTTTGACTGAATGACAAGTTCCTCAATGTCCCGGCAGCACCTCGGTGTACATCTTCGTTCCTACTGTCCAACAGTCGAACCAAAGCTGGTATACCTTTAAGAGCCCTATGTAAAACATTCACAATTAAAGAGATGATCTCAACAAGAAGATATTACATGCTTGTGAAACTTAAACACATTGATTACAAATAAACGGCTCTCTTGCAATGCTTGGTTGCCTTGGTATTAGTCGAGGCAATCTGTGATTGGCTGTGATGTGTGTTTGCAGAACTCAACAGAGCCAGGTTGAGGTAACACTGGCTAAAATTGCCAAACTGATTTGCATTATATTTAGGCAAGATTTCCAACTCTTTGCGAGATCCCCAACTGATGGCAACAGGACAAAATTATAAACATCCTTCGATTAACTAAAAAAATACACTGGAAAAACGCAAAAAATAATGGAATTTTGTCCTAGTGTCTCTAATTCAGAAGTCACTATCCTGTTAAAGATGTCCCGCGGTGTTATAGAGGTCCCTACTGTGTTATGGAAGACCTTCTGAGGCGTCCACTGTGATATAGATGTCCCTGCTGTCTTATAGATGTCCTAACTGAGTTATAGAGATCCTTACTGGGTTATAGATGTCCTTACTGTATTAAAGACATCCCTACTGTGTTATAGATGTCCTTACTGGGTTATAGGTCCCTTACTGTAGAACGTCTGAAGATACTTTAGAAATCCAAGGAAACACGCCTTACCTAAATTTAGTTTTGATGGAGTCATCTTTGTAAAACAAATGTTGAAGATAAGCTTCGGCATTGACAATAAGAACAACATCGTTACTTTTTAGATACTCAATGAGATCTTCCAAGTCTGGTTCTTGAGCGTAAGTCTTGATTTCTAGATTTGTACAGGGTGTAGAAGATCAGTTTTGTGTTGGAACACAGTGGCATACAACTCGTGGGGGAGTGGGGTGGGGGGTAGCCCTCCGATGTTATATGGAAATGGAAGGCTCTATATAAAACATTTTACCTGGATAAAGTATCCGCTCAGTATCACTGCGGTTTTCATCCAACCAATCATGACACGGTAATACCCAACACTGATCACGCAATACAATCATGACTTCATCTAGGTACCAGGCTGGTTCACGGCCACTGTTGTCGTGTCCAATACGGATTTTCTCCAGCTAAAGGAATTATATTGTGTTAAACATTAAACCAATCACTAAACTACATCAGTAATAAAATAAAGCGTGACAAGAAGTCAAGTTTGCGATATAATAAGACTTAAATATATAACATCTTGTACAGCTTCAGGAGTATATCTTGGGTCTTGCTAGTACATCCAACCAGAAACAATTTTTTTCTGCTATTGTATTGTAAAGAACACATAAAATGATTAAATAACGTACTTTTCATCTTTTTTGTTTCCAAGATATTTGAGTCTGTGATCAAATATTCTCAAAAACGAGAATATTTGACTATGATATCAAGGGAGGAACTCTGTATGATAATTTTCCCTAACTGGGTTATTTGAGCATGCCTTTTACAGATATATTACATAGATTAAATCACCAGTAATAGGTTACTGCAGGTTTGGACTAAATTACTAGTTTTCAAGTGGAAGAAATATGTTATTTTAGAAAACTGATTATGGTGACCTCGATGACATCGTACATGTGTAAAAATATTATTATTTACATAACAAACAAAGTGAAATACCTGAAGAGCTAAGCAACCGTGGTAGAAATCCTATGGCGGGCTATGCTGGATCCTACAGGATCCTGCATAGGATCTTGTAAAAAATCCTATCCAGGATCTTACAGGATCTTGTACACGATCCTGTAGGATCCTGTTCAAGATTTCCTTTATTTAGCTTAGCTAATTTAGCTAATTAATTTAGCTATTATAATAATAATCAAAATATTGGGTGTACTAGCACTTTAACACTACACTCACAACCACTCATATCTTTTCTTACACAAGACGTTATCATTTTAATACATCTTACCACTCCAACGTCAACAGTTTCTAAATCCACTTTACATTCTCTTCCAGTTGCAAATTGTCCTGATGTTGACAACATAACTTGTTTTAAGTCAATTATTCCACTATCACCCTGATCACCAAATAACTGCATATAAACATTAGCATCAGTACCAGCACCTGGCCTTGTGCCTGTTCTGATCGAGATCTTGTAAGGCGCCACTAAAAATGTAAAAATACCCAGATTGGTTTCTCTCTGCCTGCGCGCTAATTTTGCATTTCATTTTTACGCTTTTCACTCATTTTTCTTCCTTTCTTTCTGTTCTTTACTCTGTTCTCCATTTTCTTCTCCTTTCTTCCCCTCGTTATTCTTCCCCTTCCATACTTTTCCTTCACTAGCTCATTCGCTTCAATTTACCTGGCTCAGGCAAAAACTCTCGCTCTGTTTGACGATCGCTTTCTACGTCAGATAACCAACAATGACAAGGAAAGATGAAATGTTCGCCATGTTGAGGACAATCTAACACAACTTCTTCTAAAAACCATCCACCATCGTATCCTTGACCATCGTGTCCAACTCTTATCTTCTCGATCTACAAATAAAACAAAAAATCTCAACAACATGTTTCAACAACAATGTCCAAATGACACTGTTGACAATGGCATCAGTCAGGCGCGCGCAAGCAGAAGTTTTTTTAAAATATGATCGCAAATAATCTTCTAGCCACCGACGTTATACGGCCGACAACTACATAGCAGTTTTGACCAATAATCCATCCGTTACCTTGCCAACATCAACGGCATCCACATTAAAGAAATCAGTTTTTCCTCTCATAAAACCACCACTTCCTTCTTTTCTTAACTCAATTATTCCAGTATCTCCTCTCTCACCAAATATTTGTATATAAGGTACAGCATCGGTTCCACCATTGGTGACATCTCCCGTCGCGAGAGCTAGATGGTACGTTGCTAAAGAAATTATAACAAATTCTAGTTAAAGAATTCTTGAAGAGTGAAAACAAGTGTTTTGTACCACAGAAATGACCAGAATGGCTCGCATACTTTCTGTCCTTACACATCAGGCTAAGGCAGTAAACCTGTATGCTCTGGCCAATAAGCAAGCAGGACTGACTGATCCTAGCCAGTAAACTGTATATTTTTTCATAAAAATAGAAGGACATTTTTTGCCATTAACTGGCTTTTTGTGTAGATCTTTATTGTGAGGTTTGTACGGCAGTAATTGAGTTCTGCTCACCTAAATCTATGTTGAATTAAGCAATATTTGTATACACAAAGAAGTTACGACAAAGTGTTGTTTGGTAACAATGGTCGCCATGTAATCATTGACAGATTGACTCAGTTTTTTCCTCATTTCATCACCACTACTCTGGTAACATAAGACATCTAAGGTCGGTAACTTTTAAACGTTATTCGTAATAAGAAAGATTTATTGTCTTGATGAAAAAATCCTTTAAAATTATATATAATCATCCTAATACAGTTTTTTCGGAAATTGTTTAGTTACACAACTTCTACTGTACGTCGTCCTCCATTTCAGATCATAAATTCTCCTCATTACGTGACATCATAACACAGATAAGCGACTCAGGCATCATCTTTTATTTGTTATTTGCCATGGTTTACTAGTTATTAGATTATTTAAATTACAATATTATATGGTAATTTAGTGATTTGCCTTTCACCTCTCCAGGGTTACCCCACAAAAAATAACAAAAGAAATTTACCTAGTGAACCCTTTGAACTACTTAATCTAGTGCCTAACCTTGAGTTGATGATAGATCTCGTTCCAGTTTTCCATCTCCCTGATCTTCTGCTAACCAAAACTGACATGGGAAGATGACGTGTTCATCACGTGATGGTACCGATACACTAAGCTCTTCAAGGTACCATCCTTTTCCAGGACCACGTGCGTCATGGCCGAGACGGACTTTGTCAATCTGCCGAAAAATGGAAAACTAGTAAATCACGGAGAGAAGTGGATCACGAAGGACAAAAGTGGATAACAAAGGACAAAAGTGGATCACAAGGACAAAAGTGGATAACGAAGGACAAAAATGGATCACGAAGGACAATAGTGGATCAAGAAGGACAAAAGTGGATCACGGAGTACATAAATGGATCACGGGAGACAGAAGTGGATCACAGCTGAATTACCACTAATTAACCCGGTTAGTCTGGTTTAGAACTGACAATAGTCCTGTTCTGGCGATTTAACGAAATACAGTTCACCCTGTGCTTATTGGGTTTTCTCTAAGGTCTTAAGTTTTAAAAATATCTTTCTTTTTAAACTAGAAAGTGGCAGAAGTAAAGACTAAAAATATCTTAAAGAAATATTTAACTCACTTTTCCAACGTCCACGGTTTCAATTGTAAACTTATAACTTTTTCCTTTTTCAAACCGTATTCTTTCGTCTCCTGCTTCTCGTAAAGCAATTTTCTCAGTTTTTCCTTTGTCACCCATTAGTTCAATAAACACAGTTCCCTCGGTTCCATCTCCTTGCACATCACCCACTTTCAAACATAACTCATAAGCAACAGCTATAAGAAACAAAAAAGTTGTTAAACTAAGTCAAGTGTAATTGGGTCTAAAATCAAACGTGTGATTACAAAATCAAGATCTATATGACACGACCGCGAAAAGGGAATGTGATTTTGTAATCGCAAGTTTGATTTTAGACCAAAATTATCCGAAAAATTACCACTTTGTGATACTCATTTTGAAATCACACGTCAATCCATAAACGTTTTCTTTGTTGGAAACAAATTAATACTAAAATCGCACTCCTGTACAACAGTCAGATTGATGGAAATGCTAGTGATTTCAAAATGGCCATAACAAACGTTGAAATATGGTCAGTTGTGTCAAATTATTATTTTCTTGAAGTGATTAGAAAAACTAGAAAAGATGTTTTGATCATTTAATTAACCTTGATGGTTAAGAAATGTACACGTACTTCCTTTGCTATCAGTTTCATCTGGAGCTACATTTGTTGTTTTCATCGTTGTTCGTTGCAGTTGTTCCTCGAGAGGTGGGGCTGTTTGCTCTGGAGATATACTCCGGGGAGGTGATTGCCGCTCATCTGGCATTGCTCTTCGGTCATCTGGCAATGGAAGTCGATCATCCGGTAGTTGATCGTCCGGCAGTGGTCGTCGATCGTCAGGCAGTGGTCGTCGATCGTCTGGCAGCGGTCGTCGATCGTCCGGCAGCGGTCGTCGATCGTCCGGCAGCGGTCGTCGATCGTCCGGCAATGGTCGTCGATCGTCCGGCAGTGTTCGTCGATCGTCCGGTAGTGGTAGTCGATCGTCCGGCAGTGGTCGTCGATCGTCAGGCAATGGTCGTCGATCGTCCGGCAATGGTCGTCGATCGTCCGTCAGTGGTCGTCGGTCGTCCGGGAATGGTCGTCGGTCGTCCGGCATAGGTGGTAGTTCTGATTCTACATCCCTATCTTCTGTTCTTTGAACAACATCTTCAAAAGCTGGAGGAGGTCGTTTTTTAATGTTGGGGGATTGAGAGGCTGGCGGTGTTCCGTACCCTAGAGGTACTTTGTAGATTTCTAAGAAAACAGAAGACAACCAAATAGATTGGTACATTACTTTAACACCAGACGATTTCACTTTGATGTGAAGAAGCTCTAGCAGTGAAAGTGTTAAGACTTCCCTATTTACTTATTCACAATAATTCATAAAAATAATATTATTTCTATGCTTCTTTTACTCTGGCTGAAACGAATTTTACTTGCCGAGAAATAACTTCAGTAATGGCGTTAACTATGGTTAAAGCTACAATGAAGCAGATGATAGGCCTGGGGACGAGATTAACTTACCTCCGTATAATTCGGTCTCAGTTTTTCCTTCTCCTCGATCATCAGCCAACCATGAGTTACAAGGGTAAACAAAATGCTCATTGCGTGATGGAATATCGACAATAACCTCGTTTAGAAACCAACTAGAATTGGGGCCAGTTCCTAACTGACCAATACGGATAGTGTGTGGCTAAAAAAAAGAGATCAACAATTACCAAGGTAATACAGGTGCTACGGGGATACACCAGGTAACCTAAGGACTGGGACTAGCAACAGAATCGAAATCTAATTTCGTAAACTAAATTAAACTAACTATATTTATACTGGATAGCTCTATCAGTTCAACTAAATTGTTCTCCTAGAGGTCCAGTGAGGGTCATCCCTTATTGGTCCAGTGTTACTACAGGAAAAAACTGGAGTACCCAGAGAAAACCTGCGACGTTTGGTAAAGTCAAACTGGAAGCACTCTACCCACATGTGACCGAGGTGATATTTTTAATCAGATAACTGCTCAGTGCAGAAATCAAACCCTGGTCGCACAGGTGGAAGGCAAGGAAACTAACCACCATACCACGCTACCACCAACGCCCCTGTTTCTTTACTTGTCACACTGTGATTTTTGTCTCTGTGTTTTACATACAGGGAAATAAAAAATCTGTGACAAACCTGAGAGAGAAATCTGACACAGTTAATAAGATACTGAAATATGTCTATTGGATAACTAGTCCTAGGCCTTTTTCGAGTTTGGAGATTACGTATCAAATGTTCGTAAGTGGTTTTATTCGAGCTCAACGCGTCCTCGGGATTGTATATGTACAAAGGTAACATTATTCTGCATAACAAGCGCTTGTGTGTGGATTTACTAAACTATGTGGTTCAGAAGAGGGAACCCTAATGGTGTGGCAGGAGCCCGGCACGTCATTTGGCTTTCTTCCTTCTAAACCACACAGTTTACTAAAACCACACAAAAAACTCTTTGCTACGCAGGCTACGGTAGCATATATCCTTCGTGCTAAGATTTGTTCTATAAATTTCTTCAAAATAACTTCTCACTTACCTTTCCTACATCCAAAGTGCCAATTACAAACTTATCGGTTCTTCCTCGGTCAAATCTCTTATCTCCAGTCCCACCAGGACTTAGTTCAATACGCTCGGTCTCACCATCATCACCAATAATTTGTATAAACACTGGTGCATCAGTTCCGGCACCAACCATTTCTCCAGTACGGATAGTGAGATGGTAATCAACGTCTAAATAATATAACTCATCTTATTTTATTATACATGGACATTGTAATAAGTCGGAGTTTTAATTTTGCACGTAATCTTACTATATTCACCACTGTGAGCTGTATCGTATCGTACCAAGCCGTATCATATCGTACTGTGCCGTGCCGTATCGTATAATACCGTAATATGCCGTATCGCATCGTACTGTGCCGCATCGTATCTTATCGCATCGTATCGTACTGCATCGTATCATGTCGTGCTGCATCGTACGTATCGTACCTCGTCGTGTCTTGCCACGCCATGTCCTTCTGAGTTGTATTGTAGTGCGTCGTATCGTACTGTGCCGTATCGAGTCGTTCTGCATCGTACTGACTTGTATTGTGCTGTATCGGACCGTATCGCACCTTACGGTATCATATCGTGTCGTGCTGTATTGTACGATACCCGTACTTCATCGTACATTGACACGTCGTATCATGGTCCGTCGTGTCGCACCGCGCCGTATCGAGCCGTGTCGTTTTGCATCGTACTGAACCGTACTGAATCGTGCTGTGTCGTTTTGCATCGTACTGAACCGTACTGAATCGTGCTGTGTCGCACTGTGTGTGCTAATTTAGTGTACGGTTTTTATAAAGTTGTTACCAAGCTCTCTTTACTATTTAAAGGCACTAACAAACTTTGTTTTTGTTTTGCCCTGCTCTACTAACTTGCTTTCGGTTCTTCAGGTAGTTCTAGTACTTCAGCCTCAGGGAATACATCTTTCATATCTTCATCTTCAGACCATGCACGACAAGGAAAGATAACATTTTCTCCTCCTTCAGGATCTATTTCAATACTTTCCACATATAAACCTTGACTTCCTGTTTTACTATCTTGACCCATGCGAAGTCGCTGAATCTAAAAATAAACAAAAGCTTACAGTTGCACCTTTGATGAAGACAAAATTTATAAAACGCGTCAGCTTTTTTGACCTCGATTACAGCGCTGGAAAATATGAAAACTATTTTCACTTTACTAGTAATAGTTTGTTACAGAATACGCTGCTGCCGTGCAGCAATGCAAGAACCCAACTGGTAAAGGTGTTAAAACCTTTACCTGCCTATTTGATACATGCTAAGGCTAAATCATTAATTATTCAATGGAGACCCTTCCGGAGAATATGTTAAGATATTTTAAGTCCAAAACTAACCTTTCCAATTTCCACAGTTTCAACTGTAAATTTGTATGTTCTGCCAGGTTCAAATCTACTTAAAGATGGCCCAGCTGGTCGCAACATTATTTTGCTTGTTTCGCCTTTCTCGCCGAATAGCTGGACATAAAGACTAGTTTGAGCATTGCGAACCTCACCAACTTTGACAGACACAGTGTAAATTGTGGCTAAAAGAAAAGAAAATAGTTTACCAGCTTGAAATGAATGCATAAAGTCGCATTTCATAGTTACATGTAAGTAGAGTACTGCTCAGAAGTAACCTAATGTCCTGATCGTGTCCCGAAGCGTTCCGGGCCCGTTGTAGAATGCGTTCTAAACACGTTCGGCAACGCGTTCCTAAATGCATGCCATTACACAAAATTTGTATTATAATGATTTCATATGGAGCGCGTTTACATATGAATGCGCTCCGGAAAAGTTAACGAATGCCTTCGGAACGCATTTTTCATTGGGTTCCTTCTGAGCACTGTATGGTGTTTACATTTGATTTTTTTTTTGGTCAACAGCTTTGTAAATGGTTCAGACTTACTTGGTGTAGGTTTTGGTGGTTGTGAAGGAACCATATCTCTTTCCGTTCTTCCATCATCTATATCCTGAGCTAACCAACAATGGCATGGAAAAGTTACTCTGTCGTTTCGAGAAGGAACTTCGACCTCAACTTCATCAACAAAAAAGCCTGAACCATAGCCTCTGTGGTCGTGACTCAGTTTAATTCTCTCCAGCTATTAAAACAAAGTTTTTGTAAACCAGGTTAGGTCGTAATACAGGTTAACAATCTGATAATTAGTATTCTTCACTTTGATAAAGAAGTATCTTAATTAACATGCTCTTATTAACTTTTTAAAAATGCTCCTGATCAATATTTATATTCCACATTCATTACCTATTGGTTCATGTCACAAGCACGTTAAAATACTCGCGGCAGATTATACATATCTGCCGCGAGTATTTTAACTACCGGTAGTACTTAAAGGTACTGTCTCAATTCTCAAAAGACTTTTTATTGTACTATTACACGATTGTCACGGGAAGCGCTTCGGCAGCAAAATGAAGTGTTAATTGAACTGTAAAAGGTTTTGTTGGATGCATACAAATGATGAAAATAAATGCTTTTCAAGACTTAAAAGTCACCCCAAACGTAGAATTTTAACATTTTTCTTTCTTCATATTCATAAAATGAAATACATATACATTGAGAAAAAGTTCTTATCAAATTATGAACCTTTTCTGGTAAAAAACTTTGGGAGATATTTTACCGAATTATACACCAAAGACAAGGGACGTGAATAGTCACGCGGATATATCTACCCTACCGCCGGAGACGTGCAGCGGCGAGGTAGATATCCGACACTATCCCCCGACACCGAGGTGAATAATTGTTTTAGCATATACCATTTAAAGTGCTTATGACACAAAATGTATTATTGTCTTACCTGAAAGAGCTCTTAAAACTATAGAGTAAATTATTTACTAGTTTTTCGTTTACTTGCTTCCTTGTTGAGATATTTCAGTTTGTTTATGACGTGAAATGCATCTTAATTACGTCACACTGCATAATGAGTTATAACAAAATGTTGAATACCTCCATTGTCACTGAAGTAAACCTCCTGAGAATCTGTGTGTTACTATACTGGTATGCCAGTAAAACACAGAGTATTTTTGAAAAATGTTTTAATTGCCAGTTACCGAAATATTAGGTTTTCTGTGTAGCTTCATTATGCATAAATGTGTGACGTAATTAGCCTGCACTTGGTAAAGAAACTGAATTATTTCAACAACGAAGCAAGTAAACGAAAAACTAGAAAATAACTTACTCAATGTTTAACGAGCTCTTTCAGATAAGACAATAATTTTCGTGTCGTAAGCACTTTAAGCTATTATTTAGAATATATATATTCATTAATTCATTCAATTACATCTTCTGTTGCCGAAACAAACCGGGCAGGCGCCTTATTTTGTCTGAAACTCGGAATATAGTTAACAATTATTTACCGAAGTGGAGGTGAATAGTGTCGGATATCTACCGAGATGTGCAACATTGAAGTAAACATCTCACACTATTCACAGACACTGGTGAATAATTGTTTTAGCATATACTATTTAAATGACTATTTTATGTCCGTATAGTCATTAATTCATTCAATTTCGTCTTTCGTAACCGACACAAACTGGGAAGCCATTTTGTTTTATCTAAAACTTGGAAATAGTGTTGGATATTCCGAGCTGGAGTAACCAATCAAATTGCTTAAAAAGTACTATCCCGACTTTGAGTCCTGTATATGCTAACAAGCGGTATATCATTTGTTTTACTTGATGACACCTTTAAAGATTAAACAACTTAAATCTGTTGGTGTTTGTTTTAGTTTATCTTGAACTAACCTGTCCAATATCCACTGTATCAACAGTAAACTTGTAAGTTTTTCCTTTTTCAAATTTATTCCTTGAATCACCAGCTTGTCGAAGCTGTATCTTGGCTGTTTTACCATCAGTACCAAAAAGTTGAATATAAACATTCCCATCAGCCCCTGACCCTCGTACGTCACCAACTTTCATACTCAGATTATATGTGACTAATAAAAACAACAAAAATACCATTGCACTCAAGAAATACCTAATGCTAATAGCATGTTTGGATGGCCTCATCCAAACACATTGGATTGTTCTGGGAGTTGAGAAAAGCTAAGACTAAAATATCCTGTAGGATCCTAAATAGGATCTCACAGGATCCTAAAGGACCCTATAGGATCCTGTTTATGATCCTATAGGATCCCAGTGAGGATCTTGCACAGGATCCTGCAGGATCTTGCACAGGATCCTGCAGGATCTTGCACAGGATCCTGTATAAGATCCTGCACGAGGTCCAGTGCAGGATCCTAAGAAAAATTTCACTGGGGCATCACCACTGACAACTTGGCTTCTGGCAAGTAACGTTGTGCAGAACACTTGCCTTATGTATGTATTTAGAAACTGACCAAGACTGCAGGTAATTTATTTTAACTTGGCACAGTTACTTTTTTAGGTTGCAACTGTTCAATGATAACATTTATGTGACTATGCAAGAATCTTCACAAAGGAATCGATTTTCTGACTAATCGAACAAGATACTCACACTGACAATCTATTTAAAATAATCATTGTTATTTACCCGGCAACCTTATAAAATTGTACTCTACTTACTGTTTTCTTTATTTTTGCCTTGAGATCTTGGCATGGTTGAGGGACCATTCTGGGGCATACCACTTGGTTCATTTTGACCAAAAGTACGAGGTAATGTCTGAGACTGTCCTGGAGGAATTCCCTGTTCACTACGATTTGAACTTAATTGAGAAGAAGTGTCTGATGGGTTAGTTTCAACAGATGAGGTTTTCTCTCTTGTTATGTCATCACTACCAGACCCCTGGGAACTGTGACTACCTCTAGGCTGTTGGAAATCAGGGTGATATCTGAACAAAAAAGAAAATGATATCTCATGTCCATGTAAAACACCTCCTCACAAATTAGTACTTAGTCTTGTATATATCAGACAGCAAATACAAAAGAATAAACAATAGAACAAAGCAAAAACAATGGAAAAACAAAGAACAAAAAACAAAATGTGAGATATAAAGGCATGAAGTGGTAATTCTATGCACAATGTGTCTTAGTGAAAAACATAACAACTGTTAACTGTGTGCGCATGCTAGCTGCATTGATAGTGCTGCCTTGTGAGGTAATGATCAAAAGCCCTCTAACATAAATGGCTTGTTAAAAAGAGAATCTGGTTATAAATAAAACACAAAAAGGGGAAATTGACAACAGTGGGAAATATAAAACAATTTTACCATTTAAAGTACAGAACCAGCAAAAGAACAAACCTGTCTGGTCCTGTAGGACCATGTTGAAGATCAACATAATCATCACCATATCCTTTATTTGTGGTGTATGTGTATTTTTGAACAACTTCTCGAGGATTACCATTCACCATTGGGTTACCATCTGGAATATCACCATTACTAGTAGTACGGTAAGTATACTCTTGCCTTGTTGTTGTGGTACGAACTGTCTGTGTGACAGCACCAGCACCTAACATGGAGACACAATAAATACTGATGAACATTTGGTCATACAAAAACTAAAATTTATCAAGGTCATAAGATGACAAGATAAGGACATGAAACAGGGTTGTTATGATATTAAGATAAACATTCTGCAGTAAACACCACAAAAAAGTAATTATCCACATGTTTATTTAGCACATAGTGCTTTAACAAACCAAACAACAAGAAATGTCAAAAGGTATCTAAAGTGCAAAAGCACATGCCGATATCTGTTAACCAAGAGAACAGTATGTTACAAAGTTATCAACCATTAAATATGTATTCAGTTAGTTACACATAAACTTTTGTGCGTCTCAGAATTCTACTCTTACAAAAAGTTGTATTATTTACAGTATAATACCATAGTTACTGGAATACATGGTTTGTACACTCCATTAAAATTCAATAGAACTCATTATTTATGTTGGGTAATGTTTATGAAAGTTTAGGGTCCTTTCTGCATCACATGACTATTGTATTTTGGGGTAAATGGCCAATAACAGTACTTAAAATTTCTATTGTTCAATCTTACGGGTGAATGATCGGGTCGATTCATTCCTATTGGTTGTTTAGCCAAGAAAACAATGTGCATGTGATGCAGAACGACCCTAAACTTGCATAAACCTGGACAATAACATAGATAACGAGTTCCATTGAATTTTGATTAAGCTTCCAAACCATGTCCTCCAACAACTGTGATAATGCTCAATAGTTTGCAAAAATTGCAGTTTACCTGGAGTAAAGGCTGATCTGCTTTCAAATGTACTCATTTTCTGGTTTGGATCAATTTTTTCTTGTTTATTCAATTTGTTAATATCACTAAAAATAGAGAGTGAGAAAATACCAAAGTTTTATAAGTTTTACAGTTATATTTTCATCAGGGTAAAAAGAAAAAGAATTATAAAATTTTGTTTGCTGTCTTGATATCCACCCCCAAGAATTACCTGTTGTTCACTAAACCTCGTTCTTCTAAAACTTTTCTATAAGAACAAAACAATGACTTAGTAAAAACATAATTATAATTTTTATTCTAATTTGATTTTAATTCATCTCATCACATCGGATTGGTCAACTGGAATTTTTGTTCCATTAATTTTATTGTTAAAACAAAAATAAACAAAAAACATTGTATATGGTACTTTATGTACAAGTACAACTTAACAAAATGTAGTTGTTGACATCTAGGGAAATTACAAAATTTAAATTAGGCCCTGTTTACACTTGGGCTAAAACTTCCGGATTCACTAAAGTTTCCAGATTCGGTCGAAATTAATTAATGTATTGATTTGTTAGGCATTTACATTACACACACGTATACAAAAGTCATTAGATTCACCTGTTTACATTACAATGTCATTACATTACTGAAAAGGTTGGAGATTCACTGAAATTCCAGTTTACAGTCGTTTGCATGATTTGTACATTTCGGATACAAAGTTTCTACTTTTTTTCAATATTCAACGTTTCCAGATAGACCATGAAACCAAGATGATTCACTATCGGATTAAGCGTTTGGATTAAACGGCAACATGAATCCAGTACTAAAACATTCCGGTTTTGTCATAAATCCTGAACCTTTTACCCTAGTGCAAATGGGGTCTAAGAAGCACATTTTATCTGCTACAGAATAAAATTTTCATGCATGACATTTTATATTGTCACTTACAAGCAAGAGTCTACTAATGCAGAACCACTATCATGACTTTCATGGTCACTCTCCTCTTCTTTTATACTTCCTTCACCATGCTGTCCTCTCCAAACAAATGACTCGTCAGTAGAACTAAACAGTTTAAAAAACAAATATTTCTCAAACTTCTACTATACACAATTGCCTGCTTTTATTTTGTGTATATTGTGTAAAAAATTTATATTATATATTAAGAACCCAGAGAAAAGGATGTATTTACTGAGGTAACCTGGCCACTTATATCCTCTATAAACATTAACATGTCCATACTATCATGCAAAACTGGCCAAACTGTTTTTAGTTTGTCCCAGTCTAAGTTGACAAAAACTATTACTGGCACAGTGCGATTATGAAGTGTGAAATTGTGTTTGAAAGGTATTGTTAGCTGAAGCTATCTAGGTTATTGTTTTACTAAGCTACCCCGTTATTCTATCAATATAAGGACTTTGAAATATGTTAAATTGGCTATCACAGTAATAATTATGTACAAATACTGCAAAATTAAGTCACACCAACATGAAAGCTTTGGTAATGTGATTGGGGGTCATCAAAATTGATACTAGGAGTGTCTGGAGTGTCTCAACTCCCCATACAGTTATCATGACCACATTTCTGAGGTTAGTACTTCTAACCCTAAGGTAATGAATAATCATTAAGATCTTAATATTGATTAAAAAACCTCCAAACAACAAACTGGTACCAGTTATAGTAACTTTTTGAATGGAACATTTACATGTCTAGTCATCTATTATACAACTTATTAGAGTTTAGAATAGGATTAGAGCTAGAACAGTACAATTTGGCAGTGTTATAATACATAATCGAAAAAGAGGCAGTGTATGTAATCTTAAATACAACAATTCCAGCTACCTACTGCAAGTAGGTTTTTGTTGATTATGTAAAGGATAATAATATGCAATACTGTAACTCCAGATGTCAAACTATAGGTCAAACTAATTTCCCTTTGTCTTTTTTAATCTAAAACTAAGCGAAACATGTCAAAACACATCAAATGTGTACATTTTTAGGAGTTTAGTCATCACATAGACTTGTCTGCTAGTAAAACATTCCTTTGTTTCCGTTGTTAAGATCTATTTCTTAGATCTAGCAAGCATCTTTGAAACGCTTTTCCTTTTATTCCTTTTCGGGTTTTTTTCTAACAAATACTACAAGCAACGAAACAAAATCAAAATCCAGACTCAACAAGCATGTGTCAGGCTGTCTGCGGCACAGAAATCGCAAAGAAGCCACTAAGAAACAAATTTAACCACAGACAGTGCTAGGATTTTGTCTATTAATCGGCCATTTCCTGGGACATTCCTTTGACACATTGACATACTTGCTTTCACTATCGAAGAAAATACTACGTTTGTATTGTAACAACAAAACATAACTTAATAACTTCTCCAACATAAGAAAGACATGAGTAAATCACCCTAACAGCATGACTAAATGGAGAGTAATAGCTTGATCAGAAAACCTCAAAATATCTTCTTATCTGAAGATTTCAAATTATATTTCAAATATTTAAATATTGTAAACAAGAAAGCGTAATGTGCACTGCATGTTTAATAAACCAGTCGACGAAGAAAACATTTATATAATTCGGATAAATATAAACATATATTATAGAACTCAAATATATCGTACGAATAATCCAGAAGCGGTCACATCGTAAACGGTTAACTAATCTCCGAGAATAACCAAACGATTTTGATATAAAACCACAAAGAAAGCTATACAAAGTTAGTGTTTGCCCTATACCGTTCTTAACGTAAACTAAAATGGTTGTGTGAAGCTCTTTCAAACAACAAAACGATACCTCTTTAAGATATTTCAGTTATTTAATATGATGTTTACAGGATATGTGAAGAAAGCGTTCGTTATAAATATTCAAAGAAGAGCAGCATGTACCTACCTTGCGTATGAACTGATACTTGCTGTATCCGAGATTTGTTTACACTGGGAAAGTAAAGCGAAGAAGAATGATTTTAAAACTAATTGTATGTCTTAGTCAGCGACACAATCAACACAATCCTTTGGTATCAGTGTATCATCGGTGAATTTAAACCG
This sequence comes from Pteroeides caledonicum, assembly GCA_026546875.1. Classification (NCBI taxonomy): domain Eukaryota; kingdom Metazoa; phylum Cnidaria; class Anthozoa; order Scleralcyonacea; family Pennatulidae; genus Pteroeides; species Pteroeides caledonicum. The sequence goes on from JAOBAZ010242064.1 coordinate 25,668, forward strand.
TCTAGCGTGACAACGCTATCAAAACTAGGATCATATTTCAAAGAATGTAAAATTCGCATTAACCCTGGTAAACGACGTTGTATCCGCTACGACTAACCTTTTCCAGTTGCCTTGCGACACTTCTTCTCTCCGATTCAAGTTCTCTGCTAAGCTTGTCGAACTGGGCTTCCTGTAACGGAAAATGTACATAAACTGAGCGATGCTACCGCAATGTGGTTTCGCTCGAATGATGTTCATTCTTCAAAATATAATTGGTTCTCAAGAGCCAACCACAGCAGGTATTTTCAACAAAAGAGGACACAATTCTCCCCTCAACACCTCAAAGAACACAATATTTCTACCCGACCTGGCAGGTAAACACCCTTGCGAAATTATGTCTCGTTAAAGAAACTCCATAAAGGCGATACACCAACCTGTTCTCTCATTGAATTTAAATCTTTAACCGCAGCGAGGTCATCCGACATTTCTTCTCCAGCGGACATTTTGAAATATACTTAGCTTCTTACAAAGCAATACAAACTCTTATTGTTAAATTTGGTAAATAAGACAGTGAAGTATCAAGGTATCATAACAGGTCCATAAAATAGTTTGTGTACGAAGAAATGTTTAATTTAGGATTAGCGAAACATTCTGTTTATATTTTAAGTAAGTTAGTTGTTAAGGTAGCTAGTGACTGGCGCTTGGGTAGTTTTAAGACATGTATATAACAATACTATTGTGCAAATATGATTAATATTGCATAATATAAAGCAGAACCATGGTAATATTTGTAATATTGATAATATTTATCACAAGTGGTGAGAATTGCAGCCAATATAGATACATCTTATTATGTACCAAATGGGAACCCACTTGTCTACGGAGTCAATCGTGAAGTTGAGATTAATTATGTATGCTGGTTTATTCTAATATCATTTTGCGACAAGCAAAGATGTTCTAATTAAAGTTTGCGACATTTCACGTGTCACACAATGTAATTAAAATGTTACAAAATGTTATGTTACAAGACAGTTGCAATTAACGTTCTTCCTAGTTAGCAATGAAATATATTACATTCATATGAATAAATAGATAAGGAACTAACACACTTGATAAAAACTACAAATTAATGAGATCCTTCGTGGCAGCTTATTTCAAGGTCAATTTAACATTTTAAAAGGTTTGAAAACTGTAAAACACATTTTTTATATCATAAGGCAAACCATTTTTTTCGTTTGTTCTTATCCTGATAAAACTTATTTATATAACCTAATATTGTTTCTTTCTTAATTTTTCCCCAAAATAATAAAATTCCGTAGCATTCAAATGTTGCAATATTACACAATAAAAGTAAAAATAAGACAATTCGGGGAAAATATTAAATAACTCCTTTTGGTTCACTACAAAATGGCAGTTCTTGTACTCTGTCTGATTATGCGATTTTCCACACCGTATACTTTCAAAATCAAATGAGCAATTGTTTCTTAAAACGGATTATTGTTTTATGTTTATGGTTCCTATCCATCATACTATATATATATAGTTTTTTAATATCTATATACCTAATCCAGTCACGTAACGTGGGAAGAGCGAAAGGTCACACGACTCTAGCGCCACTTTCAACTGCCCGCCGAGCTATTAAAGAGCGACTTTTAGCTTCTGGATTCCCCTTTTTAAGAGAGTTAAGCTATCTTTTGTTAACAACTCCTTCGAATTTTGTCGTCTTTGTATCAAAAATAGCGGTCATCTATTGTTTTGCTTTTGTATTCCGCCATTTTCGTCAGTCATGAAAAAATACAAGAGATGTCCTAATTTTCTCGTATAGAGAGCTCCGCCACCTTCCACTTGCTTCCAGCTTCTTTTAACAGGGCTGAAAGATTGTTTCCCAAGCCTTCCCCGACATTGAAACAAACGTACCGCAAAATTCTTCATATTTTTCAAAAGCATATCAGTATTTTATATTTTGGTAAATAAAAAGGGTATTTTCCTGAATTAAAGGATATTTTTATTCATCCTTGAAAACATTTGATAGATATGTGTCCTTTACGTCACTAGACATCAAACTAGACATCACCGGCAACCTCGCTCCCGGGGGGGCATGATCATGTGCACTTGTTAAACTTCATTTCAATACAAGGGCGTTAAAATTCCCTATGCACAGGACGTTAGGAGTTGTCAAATCCCGTAGATCTTCCCCCTCGCGGGATAATGATAAGTGCAAGATGGAAACGATCATCAAAGTAGAACTTAATCCTATTACTATAATTAAGTCACTTTGTTGAAAACATTGTTTGCCACCATCGCTTCACGTATATTTACAGTCAGAGATGATCTTACTGAACAAGGACATATACGACAAGAACATATGAAAACTAGATTTATGTTTTCGAGGTTCGACTAGTGTAAAACAAGACCAGCAAAATTAAGGTAATTCTAATTAGCATAATTAATTGGTTAAACTGTTCGAACACCTGATGAAATTAACCTGCATTGTTCGATCTCCATAAGAGCATGGTGGTCCCGCAGCGAGTTGGATATTTCAGGAGACCTTCTGCTGTTTATGCGTGTGCCAAAAAACGCCAAAAATAAATTCTTGATATGTCGAAATCTTTTAGGTCAGAAGTTTTACTTTTGATTTATTCTGGACATATGACAGGGCAAAACAACAATTTCTGAGGTAGCTACATCTGGATAAGAGTGTTTGAGATTGTATACGTACACAAACTAACTTGTTCACATTTGAGATCACACTGCCATGCGCGCAGAGCGTAATACGTATGTGTGAAAAAAAGTAAGTACGTTACTCTGGCTAGGCGAGACAAATGTAATAGTCAAGAAAAAACTGGGCTAAAGTGTATCAGGTAAAAGAGCTCATGGCCCATTGATATTTGACATTGGAACACATCAATACTCAGCTTGTAATCTTTCGCGAACTATAATTGTAATTTTTAATATTTTTTAATCAAATATTTTGTAGGTATCCGTTGGGTGCAGTCTAGCATGTATGGTTTTTAAAACGATGTGATCTACACATCACCCTTGGTGAAAATCAGCATTGATTGATCACAAGGTTATATCGAATGACTTCAAAGGTTTACCTGCCTACTTAGAGTAAACGACTCATCAAAGTATTTCGCCTCGTCGCGGAAATCGTAAAAGACCGCTTCGTTTTAGTTCAGTTGCGTACGTATTCGTTGTTATTCGCTTTACTTCCTTAATGTTTTCGTTTCCTAAGATCGCGATAGTAAAGCAATTAACCTGAAGAAAATTCTCAACATCACTACCAACTTCCACCAACTCTCACTTTTCATTTAATCAAGCAATCAACAATAAAGCTCCCATATAAGTTTCGCTCACCGTTTCTTACTTACAGATGTCAAACCAAACATCGACAATTAACTCCCAAATAGCAATCTTGAATACAATGTATTGTTTCAACACTTTTTAAACTCAACTCTAGAGATATATATTCATCTAATACAACACAAATACGATATACACAAACAAATATTTCTTTCACTTTACAGTACTATACAATGCCAGGCAATTAACCAAATATGTCGCAATTACGTGCAGTAAAACAAAGAATTCCCAATTAAATACTTATCACACATGTTTCAATTTGGGAAAGGCTTGGTCCTTGGTTGTTCTTCTATGGTATGTTTTCAAGTCACAAAATATCTCTCATACATTTATAACAACCACCCCATGATACACAATTCTCTGCTTGATTATCCTTGTTTGGAAGTTCTCATTCAAAAGTAATTGATACTTTTTTGTAAGAACAAAAAGTCGCACTGCTCTGTACATGACATTGATACAACATATAGAAGTTGGAAATTACGTTATTTGGTATTAATTAATAAAAATTAAAGCTTCTAAAAATACGTAATGCCAAAATACACACACAAAGGCAATATTACGCTAGTTCACGGTTATATAATTGTTTTAAAAGCCAAATCACACAGCGAAATCTATTCGTATTGAAACCATTGAAAAGTTTTTTGACTATTTTGCTGTTTGATTTTCTTCATATTGCCTGCACAGCACATAAACTCTTGTGAAAGCGTTTTAAAAACATTTACCTTCGCCTTGGGGTCGGGCTCTGCCCAATTAATTACTTTCTGACCAGTTTTAGACAAGTCGAGCGGGTATAGCAAAGATGTCATGATCAGGTCCAAGCAAGCTTCGAGTATTCAATAAATTTTGATAGCATTTTATTTAAGTTATTGTGATCGACATAACGGGAATGTCGAAATATACACTGATTCTTTTTATATGCAAATTTGCACTGCGTCCACTTTCCGTTATGGACTATGAAAACGCCCCTTTTCAAGTCTCGATTTTAAATTAACTCAGCAGAAAAACCACAGGGGCTCGCAGACAGCAAAGTCCTGAGTAATTTTAATTTCTTTGATATAAATCGTATCGCTAAACGTAATCTGTGTTAGGTTGGCAATTGGGAACACACGCGGCCAAATATTGTTGAGTATTGATTTACTGTGTGAGGTGGTAGACTAGCGCGAGCTACAAGTTATGTTGTATTGCAGTTTCGACCAGCGGTATAAAGCATGTCAGTTTTAACAGACACAAAAAAGTCTAGTTACCAGTCCCAGGAAGGATTTATTGAATTGAAAATCAATTCTTCCGACGTTTGTCCACTTTGGTAAAGAATGGTTTTGTTTTGAGGAAAATGGCGTTTTATGATGTTAATGACGGTTCAGATTACGACAGAACTTCTCATGTTGTTCATTAAAAACCTTACCCTCCATTACCCTATATTACCATCCATTACCCTTTATTACCCTCCATATTTTACTCAAGGTACTAGCCAAACTATTTTACTATAGTCAATGCTAAGGAGAGCTGCGCATGCCTGGTTGAGCCGTTAAGCTTTGAATTAAACTATCACATTCAGACTTGAAATGCTGAATGCAAGATCTTGAACACAAGTTTGAAGACTTGGAGTCTTTTACCCTGTCTGAAGCATTAGCTTGCAGTTCAGTGGAAAGCTCCAAGGCTCAGAGTATTAAGTGACATGAATATCTCATTTTAATCTCTAGCTACACAACGTGAGAACTGATCTGGGAAAAACACACAAGCTAATATTGCATTTTTATTTTAATGATATGAATTACGTAAGGGTAGATTTTTAATTGGAACAACTTACTTTAGTGTCAGAAGAAACGGTTAGTTAAGTAAGAACATTTATAGTTAGAAAGATAATTAGAAGACAGTCAATATATGCATATATAGGAAAATAAAACTGGACACGAAATTTGAGAGAAGAACAAGCAATAATAATTAGAAAAATTAGAATAATTATTAAGAATAATCAGAAGACATTATTATTGAGTAATTAATATCAATATATGCATATAAAGGAAAATAAAACTGAACACGAAACGTGAGAGAACAAGCAACTATATCCGAGAATGTTAAAACTCCTGTCTTAATCGCGTTATCGAAGAATGTTTGCATTTAGTGTAGAACTGTATTAGACAAATAATCAAATGAATCATTTATCTATGAAATTGTCACAATATATTGATATATTATTGTTTAAATGTATATTCATGTCATCATACACTGACATGTTTGCTATTGTAAATGAATACATGCATGACACTTGCTTCACAATACAATCATAATATGGAACATTTGAAAGACTGGAACATTTTTACTATTAACATTGTAAATTGTATAATTGATAGGGTGGCTGATATTAAAAGGTGAAAATATGGCAAGGTTTCGGAAAATATACGGAATGTATGCTATATACTCGTAATATTACGAAAAACATAACGCAACAACTTTTATACAACATATGTAAAGTATATTATAACAGTATTATATATTATCTTTAGTCAATGATTAAAGATAGCAATTGATATATAAAAGTATAACATCATTCTTAGTATTTTGATAGGAAAGCTCCACTAACAACCGATGTACTAACCACAATATTAAATGATAATGAATTTGGCATAAACAACGACTGGCGAACTGCTCTAGCTTCGGTATATTTCAATGAAGTTAACCCGCATGTACTAACCTTTTTTGGTGAGAAAACTACGGATCTTTTCAAGTAAGAACTCAAAGTTTAAGCTTGAAACCAAAATGGAGAAGGTATTTAACTTTCTAAGTGGCTACGCTTCAACAAAATTGCATATATTTACAGAAAAGCATTCATTGTCTTTGTGAGTCGTTTCTATATAAGGAATAGCCACTTGCATAACGTTTACAGCTTATAAATTATTCAAACTTAAAAGTACTTAAAAAACGACTGGACGCCGAAACGTAAGGTAGACTGTAATGGTCTGTAATTAACATTTCTTCGCGTTATTATTAACTTGTATAATAAAAGGATTCAAACAATATTGATAATATGTGAGAAAGGAATTTTGTGTGAGAAAATATTTATACAACACAAGTTTTAAGACTGCTTTCTAACTGCTATTATTGGCTAAAGTAAGATTTAAAACTCACGTACGCTTTGGGGAAGCCGATATACCGCTCTCCTCAGCCACGGGGATTGGTGCTGAGATTTATTCCATCGTATTTGGGCACGGAATATTTTCATGACGCAACCATATAGAGCCACTGACCTATATAATATAGGTCAGTGTATAGAGCTCATTATACGAGAAAGTTGTTTTCATGTTATAAAGAAAATATAGAAATAGAGAAACAAAGTTGACCACTATTTTTGATCAAAAACTATAAAATTACAGTTAACTCTCCTTCATAGAAGGTCTTACACAGCCACAGGGGTTGGTCGTAATGAGTTATTTCATCTTAAGTGGAGGGGAAATTTTCGCGACAACACTGATCACTGGTGTTCTTTCCTCTTAACTGTGCACGAAATATTTTTGTGACACCAATGATTACAGAACTATACACGAACGAAAGTTTCATGATTTTTTTAAAACTATTTAATGCTAACGATCAAGGTGATCTTCTAACAGGATGAAAAAAGGCTGAGCCTAGCAACATGATGAATTGAAAGTCCTATTTCGTGCCTTTCAACACTTGCCATAACGTGATCCATTGGTAAAATTACTGGATATGTGTTTTGTATATTTTAACGAGATGAAATATGTGAAAAAAGTTTCTTTAATAAACAATGCAATTTTTTTAAATGAGATAAACTGAATTATATTGAAATATCAAATTATTAAAGCAAAGTTACTGAATATAATACAGCAGTAAAAATATTTCTAGTCATACCGTGTGAAACTGCTATTTCAAATCAAACAAATGATAATGTAATAATCGGCAGTATAGTGAAAGTTCATTCTCTTTTCCATCCATCTTAAAATCCAATAACAGTCTGTTTAGCACTACCGCCGGAGGATGACGACTTCACAGCGATCAAACCCGACGGTTTACCGTCAACTCGAAGAGTCCCCGAACTCGAACGACGAATCTCGACAATCGTTGCTCCTCGTGAGTTACCCGATCCTGTTCGAGATGTACCGGACTCGGCCGTACGTGGGCGTTGCTTTTGAGAATCGTCGGAATTGTTGCTTGACTTGGATGCGCGCGCCTCAATAGGCGGGAGGAATTTCACCGAGGAGGTTGGCGATGAGACCCAGCCGTGAGAGCCTTGAGACGAGAGTTTGACAATCTCCAAGGAAGCAGTCGGCGACATTTCATTGCTTCCAAGCGATCCTCGACTTCTTCCACTGCTGCCATTGCTTACAGTTCGCTTAACACGTGATATTTTTGGTGAAACAACGCCTGGTTTTGACGTTATAGGTGGCGTAGGTACTAAGTGACCGTGGCTAGCAACGGAAGACCGGGGAGAGGATGTTTTGGATGCTGTGCTTTTCCCGGAATCTTTACTTAGCAACGGAGTACCTTGAACAATATCCGAGAACGATGAAGAATTAATGGAAACATTTTTTGGTATGGAAGATTTAGAAACGTTCTCTGAGCTTTCTTTTTTTATTACCTCCTTATGACTGTCGGATATTTTATTTTCTGTTGTAAGATGTTTCGTAACTACTCCAACTTTATTTACTGCCAATGCGTCCGTTAATGTCTCGTCACTAGGTCCCTGACTGCGCGAAGGTGAATACGGCTCTTTTGTTTGTCCTTCGGTCGGTGATTCTAAGCTCGGAGTTTCCTCAACTCTCTCTAAATTACTAGAAATCTTGGACGATACTCGCTGCATTGAGGGGTGACTTCTTAAAGATTTAGACGACTTCACGGTAAGACCTTCTCCTTTTAAACCTAGACTGGTTGAAGTAAGACCAACAACCCCCTCCCCCAGTATTCCTAGTTTGGTCGTTTTATTGCCTTGGTCCGCCACGCCATGTTTCCGGTAGTTACGAGACCCTGGGGTTTTTTGTCCCACTGTGGTACGAGAAGGTGTTGTTTTGGTTTGTGGTGGTTGAATTGTCTGATTTCCTGAAATGTCCTTGCCTAATTCTGTCTTAGAAATTTTTGTTACTTTTAAAATATCCAACGAATTTCTCGGAAGAATATTTACTAAGTTTCTCTCCTGGAGGTTGCCTCCGAAAGGTTTCCGAGAAGATGATTTTTTGAGAAGATCTTCTCGAGTTGGAGAACTTTTCACTGTTCCACTGCCTACTACCAGTAAGCCATCTTTCTTTTTCTTCTTCACGGGCCCTTTTGTTTTCTTTTTGTCGCCATCGGTTGTCTTGTTCCCAGCCTTTCCGCTAGCTTCTTCCTGTTTTTTCTCGGACTTTTCGGCACTCACTTCATCGGATCCCTCAGGTTGATTTGGGGAGTCAGCGATATAAACTTGCATTACAACTTCAGTATCGGAGTCTGCTTTACCTGGAACATCAGAAAGTATGGCATCTTCTGAGTCAAGTGCTCCACTCGTACCAATTATTACACTTTTCTGAGCATGTGCAGATGAAGTAGTTTTTGAAGAACTTTTTGTCGCCTGGTCTTTCTCGAATTTTTCTGCAGATTTCCCAAATTTTCCATCTTTCCGCGAATGAGTCGACCCAGTAGCTTTTGTTTTAGATGTCTTCGATTTCACGATTTCTGAAACTGTCGAACTTCTTTTTCTTATATTTTTCTCACTCACTTTCGTAGAATCAATGACAGACATCTTTCGAGTCCCGTGCTTAGATTCTTGGATACCAACCCGAGAATTACTGCTCCGTTTTATAGCATGTTCGCTTTTTTCAGAACCTTTCTTTGGCATATTTTTTGTTTTCTCGGAACTTTGTTTCAACGCAAGTGTCTTAGAACTTATCTTTGCTTTAACGAGTTGTTCACCGCTCTTTTTCTTGTTTGGTTCTTTTATTTTAGAATCAGTTTGACTTTTAGTTTTAGTGGGCGATGTGTTATCTACTTCGTTTTTTCCACCCTGTATATTTTCATGATTGTTTGAATCATGCGTGGAAACCTTTTTGCTTAACCCGTCAATGACTTTGGTGATAGACGCATTTGTTTTTACTTCGCAACCGGATGGACTCGTTTCAGCCTTGGACAAGTTCGGTGCATCTTCGTCAACGCTCGTGAGAACGCGTTCCCCGCTCTGAACAGATGATAGAAATTTGTTTTCAGTGTTGGTCAAAGGTTTCTCTGTTTTATTCATGCCGCTAGAAACTTTCTCGTTTTCTTCTGAGCGCGCACTGTCTTTACTTTGGGAGACGCCATCTTTCGATTGTTTTTCAGTCGGACCATCTGTCTTCTTACCGTCGATATTATCAAGATGTTGCATTTTACTGATGGACATTTTAGAATACCTTCTTCCTTTTCCCTTCCCTAGTAAATGAGTTGAAGATGTTTTGCTTTTTTTCTCACTTCCAACACTTCCTCTTCGTATATCTGTCTTGGAATTCGTAAGAGGTTTTGTACTGTGGGTATCTTCACCATAGGACATTTTTCTCGCCGGTACAATAGCCACTCCCATAGATTTAGAAATAGATGCACGTTTGGCGCGAGCATAAATGGAGTCAGTTCTTTGAACAGACATTTCTTGATAAGATTTTACAGAAGGTCGTCTTGTTGAAACAACTGTTGTAGATGAGCGGGATTTAGAATCCCGTCTTTTAGCCCCCAAGACTTGGTCCTTTTTAGCCTGTCCAATTCCCGAATGTTTTTTCTCGGCAATATCTTCTGATTTCTTGCTTTGATTCTCAGATTTCTGTAAATTTGGATCAGATAATTTGTCTGGTTGAGATATTGTAGTTTTAGAAGTCGTCCCTGTCGTTTCGTCGACTTTCTTTTCAGATTTCTTGTTTATGGAAGTTGAAGTGATTTCATTTGAACCAACTAGTGAAGTGTTAGAAACACCTAAAAATAAAGAATAAGTATTTCCATTTAAGACTATTTTTTCTATTTACAGTCAATCTAAAAAAAGAATTTATGCGTATAACTTGAACCAAAGAAAACCATACCTATATGGGGTAAAGAGACAATTGAGGATCTTGAGGTACATCTTGTTGGCGTAGGTGACCGTGGTGTTAATTGGCATATGTCAGGCGAAGATACACGTGGTAATTTCACTGATTCCATTTGCTCATCAGAGGTTGAGTTTGGAATGACTTCCCTTGATGGCACTGGACTCGTCACGGAAAAACGTCCCTGGGTACTATTAATCGGGGTTGGACTTTTTACCCCTTTAGTGTTTTGTCCATTCCCTTTCAGGGTACTTTGCATTATCCCAGAAATAAAAGCACTCTCTGAGGATGATAACTGAGGAAGGACAACATAAGAAGAATGGGGCGAGAGATCGCATTGTTCCTGTTCTTCGCGCATGCTTATCATACGTAAAATGACTGACGATTTTGAGCCCACGGCAAGTCTTTCTTGATTTGGCGATGTCTCTCTACTTGGTGTAATTGCTCCAGACCGAGTAATACTTTGTAAACCAAAGGTAAAAGACTCGGAAGTAGGGGATATCTGGGGAAACGATGGACTTCTTATGTCTAACCGACTGGACCCTAAAATGTCCACATTTTCTTTATTTCCTGGTGATTCCAATGAGCTACCAGTTGTGGATGCTCTGAATTGTTCCTTGCTTTCTTTCTTCTCAGAAAATTCTTTATCCACTTCTTGATCATCATGTTTGATAATTTTTTCTTTAACGTTGACATTCCTTTTCTTTTTATTATCTTCTTTTTCTGGTTCAACAATGCTTTGCGCACCGTCGTTGACAGATATCTCCTTAACGTCATCACCAACCCCTCCCGTTTTAGTTTCTTCTTTAGTTTGACCTTGTGCAGGCAATTTCGTCTCCAGCTTTTCACTCACTTGAACACTCTCCCCAGGCTCAACCCTGTCAACTGCTTCAGGTTTCACTGCATTGGGTGTTTCATTCCCAGTCCCCTCGCTTTCACCAATTTCTATCTTGCCCTCAGTCTTCTTAGTCGCATTGCTCCATGGCTTAGTTGTTTTTTTCACTCCGGTAATTTTTTTCGTTCCAGTCTTGTGGACCTTACTCTCTGATTTCGCGCCAACCTTTTTGTCTGTGGGTTTTTCTGTGACATCATTGGTTATTTTGTCTCCAGACTCTTTTGCTGTATCACTCTGTTCCTTGGTGACAGCTTTTTCTACTGGAGCATTTGTGACTTGGTGACCAGCTTTTTTGATTAGGTCACTATCGTCAGTATCGATACTCGATAGTTTATCTTTAGGCTCCTTTGTAATGTTGGTTAAAGCGTTTTTGCTACACACTTTGGTATCATCGTTTGTTTCTTTTGGCGTAACTTCTTGTCTTATATCGTTTGTTTTGTTCTCAGGTTGGTTGGTCTTATCAACGGTCATTACTTCATCTTCAGGCTTTTTTGTGGCAATGTCTTCCGCTACTTTGTTAACATTTTTTATTTTGTCTCCAGGCTCGTTAGGACCAGAGCTCATTATTTTATTCCCAGGTTTCTTCGTGCTAGTCTCCCCACTCTTCTTCGTAGAAGTTCGCGATACTTTTTCCCCAGTCTCTTTCGTTTTAGCAGCGCTCTTCAACCTCCCTTCAGGTTTGGTTATGGCATGACGTGACTTCTTGTCTCCAGGCTCTTTACTGGCTAAACGTCCTGTCTTATCCTCAGTCCCTTTGCCAGTGGGTACACTCTTCCCAAACGTTTTGTTCACTTTGTTGAGTTCTTCCTCTTTATTCTTACTCAATGGTATATCCTTGCCAGCATTATTACCACCAGCTTTGTTTTGTAGCTCTTTCTCACGTCCCCGGGAAGACTTCTCTTCCTTGCTTTCCCCAGCTTTTACAGCATCACGTGACTTCTTCGCACTCTTTCGCGCCTCTGTTGTACCAGACGAAGGAACTGTACCCTGGGTTTTAACATTCAAAGCTTTTCCATTGTCATCAAATTGGTCCTCAGGTTTCTTTGCATCTTTACCCGGCTCGCTCTCTGTGACACGTGACGTTCGTCCAGTCTTGTTGTTATTACTTTCACCAACCTCGTTCTCATGTTTTTTGCCAAGTTCAGTGGGCGAGTTGCTTTTATACTTAGTAATAAAACTGGTTATTTCAGGAAGATCGCTGCCACATAACTTTTTAAACTTGTTTAGAAAGTCGATTTCTCGCGGTACTTCTTCCTCTTGGACATTATCACACTTCTTTCTTAATTCTTCGCATCTTTCTATCTTCATACGAGCTGTAAGTTCTCTGGAACGTTGTGGTGAACTAACAACTATTTCTTGTTCACCTTCCATGAAAAAATCATTATTCCTAAAAAACACCCGAAAAATTATTTCAGTGACTGTCGTTCAGTGACTCGGCCTCATTTCGCCACGCGCACCCGGCGAAATGAGGCCGAGTAAACTAGGGCTACCTGTGCTTCAATTGAAAATGATTCTATAATTATAATATATCTAGTTTAAATTTATTTTGTTCTGAAAAAGGCCCAGAAAGACTGGTGTTGAGAAGAGAAACAAATTTATCATGTGACATTCTTAAATATTCGTACAGAGAAATTATCCGCTTTCATTTCATTTTAACCAAGACTGGATTTTTGTGGTTTTCTTTTTGACTATAATTCCCTGTAAGAACAACAGCTCACTAGAACAATCGATGTAGTTAAGTAGTCAAAAGTGTAACAAACATTTCACCTTTTTTGTATACGGACCAATAATAATGCTTGACTTAAAGCTTCAAGCGTCACTTGTGACGCCATCATAATCAGATTTTCATGACGTAATCGTTTAGCTCGCTCTTTATCCAGTTCATCTACAAAAGGAATGAATTCCGTGACTCCATGTCAAGAAATAAGTTGACCGATTTCCTTGTCAAGTAAAGTAAATTAAAGTAAAGTTTGTGAACTAAAATATGACCACTGATGTATAGTTTTCTCATTTTGTTTGCAAACTCTTCACCTGAAGAGCTGAGAGCGAAAACATTTGTAGTGAGAATGAGAGAAAAATATACACCAGTGGTCATATTTAAATGATCTTATTTTAGCTAACAATCAAACTTGGGTATGAACTACAAAAAACGACTTATCTTTATATACCTTCAACTTCCAATATTTTATTCCCAATTGAAATGGGATTCATAATATCTGTAGTACACACAACCATTCTATTTTCGTTTGGTTTACAAAACGTTTGGTACTCTGTTGGTAGTTTAATTATAATGTTCATTTGTTTAGCAACAGATTTCATAATATCCACAACAAGTTGTTTGGCCACAGTTCTTACGTTGGTGTATTTCTGTTTAGAATCGACAAGTTTTTCAACTGGTCTTTCTTCAGCGCCATAGGTTTCTTGTTTCTGAAGTTGTTTCTTGATTAGTTCGTATTCTGGAGGTCTTTTGATAATTACTCCAGCACTTTTCTCAGCGTTGTCCAAAATATTTGACAGCAACTCTTTCACTTTTATTCTAGTGCTGGTCACTGACTTTGCCGTTTCATGTTTTGTTGTCTTGAAAGCTGAGAAAGCCAAAAATAGAGTTAGTAACCAGTTTCTTCAGTTCTAAGCCGGGTTTTCTCACCTGATTTCCATATAGCTGTAATTCATCGGCGATTATCCGCGTGAAATTACAACTGTTAACGTTTTCATATACACACCGGAAATCTTTCAAGCGGCAGCAGGATGTTTTCGGAACAAGGATGGCGCAAGCTTGTTATCAAGTTGTAACAAGTTGTTAGTTCATCAAGTCGCTACAGGCTTGTGAATATCAAGTTGCTAACAAGTTGATGGCTGTGAGATGATATCAAGTTGTTAACAAGTTGATGGCTGCGAGATGATATCAAGTTGTTAGAACAACTTGTAACAAGGTTGTAACAAGTTGCTACAAGTCGCAGTAACAAGCTGCATGCGAGATGCGTTTGCAAGCTTTGTTACAGACTTGTTAACAAATTGCATCAACTTGTTATCATGTTGTTAATAAGTTGTTTAATCCTGCAACCTTGTTACAAGTTGTTCTAACAACTTGATATCATATCACAGCCATCAACTTGTTAACAACGTATTCACAAGCATGTAGCAAGTTGATGAACTAACAGCTTGTCACAACTTGACAACAAGTTTGCGCCATCCTTGTTCCGAACACATCCTGCTGTGGCTTGAAAGATTTCCGGTGTGTTATTTTGTTGTTTTTCATCACTTATATGTTTGTTTTTCGTTGATGAAACTTGCTGAAGCTTAGTAATTATGTTTAATAAACAAAATTATAAGTCTGTCATAAATTTGGGAACGAAGTAAAGTATAATTCAAGAGAAAATTAACCGTTTTGATCGAAAAATGGATTTCTATGTCACAACCAGTGCAGATCATCTGGGTAATTGTTGGAATTCATCGGCGACTATTCACTCGTACCTAGGCTTTTGCCCGACCTTGGTCGCCAATTCTTTTCAAATCCTGTTGGATCGGCGATGCGTGTTTCCATATAAATTTACAACCCACTCTCCTCCTAAAATTAATTGTATATACTAATTGCGTTTTGACCCTAAAATTAACTGTGGTAGTTAATTTTTAAGAACCTTAATCCGCACCCTAACCCTAATAGCAATTTTTAATTTTTTTAATTCTTATAATTGGG